>JAKZJZ010000740.1:0-10000 GCA_022702705.1 Papilionanthe hookeriana x Papilionanthe teres
AAACCTTTCTTAGAAATTAAATAAAAAAGCCATAGGACTTCGAGGTGGTTTGACTAGTGCAACATAAATCCTCAACTTTTTGTTGGGTATTTGCATAGTTGTCTTATGCAGATTAAGCCCTAACCGGTCTTAGGAATCCGAGGTAGTCGTTTGGTACGACATAAACCCTCACATCTTCGAGGCTATTTGTATGATTGTGTCATACAAATATAAGTCCTAATTAATTAAAACAAACAAGATGAAACATTAAATGAACTCCCAAATTGTAGCCAAACAATAGGATAATTTGGGAAGTTGCCAAGATTCTTCTTGGATCCTCAGCTTCTCCTACTTCTCTTCTATTGGACTCTTAAAATAAACTGTTCCAAGCTCGATCCATTCCCTATTGAAATTCTAAAATTCAATCCTTTGAAAACCTTAAACTTTGAAATTCTTTAGAGCAAAACCACTGATCATTATCGAGAGTTTTCTTAAGTGTCTTCGGACATTTAGGATGTAATTAACTATAGGGGCTTGCCCTTATAGGGAACTTTAAGAACCCGGATAATATAAACCTCGCTTAATTCCTTTATATTAAGCGAGGGAACCTGTCGGCTTATAAAATTGGTTCGCAGACCAAACAGATGTCACAAATCTTCTAGTTTATTTAATCGAGCCCCATCATCAAGCAGTGTGCCTATTCTTAGGGATAGATACATGGTTTGTGGTGCGATGCTCGTTTATATAAACTATTTGGGATGTGAGATCGGTTTGATTTTATATCTTAAAATTTTCAAACTTAAAAATTATTTTCAAAAATCAAATGCTACTTTCCAAATTATATATATATATACCTAAATTAAATTTACAACCTAAAAAAATATGCCGACATTAGTTTAAGGTTAATTAAACCTAATTTGGGTAAGGTTTAATTGATTAATTAGACTTCATATGGGTTAAGTTTAATTGGGGTTTATGGTTTAATTAAACCTTGTTGTGTAGGGTTTAATTAGATTAATTAGACTTAAGTAGGGTTAAGTCTAATTAGGGTTTAGGGTTTAATTAAACCTTGTTGTGTAAGGTTTAATTAGATTAACTAAACATAATTAGGGTTAAGTCTAGTTAAGGTTTTGAGTTTAATTATGTTTAATATGTCTTCATTAGAATTTGATTAAGTCTAAACCCAATGTAATTAGGATTTAAGTGGTTAATTAAGTCTAATTTGTCTTTTAAACTTAATTAAGGTTGTTTATGTCTTAAACCTAATGTGATTAGGGTTTAGATGGTTAATTAAGTCTAATTTGTCTTTTAAACTTAATTAAGGTTTGTTTATGTGTTAAACTTAATGTAATTAGGGTTTAAGTGATTAATTAAGTTTAATTTGTCTTTTAAACTTAATTAAGGATGGTTTATGTCTTAAATCCAATGTAATTAGGATTTAGATGATTAATTAAGTCTAATTTGTCTCTTAAACTTAATTAAGGATTGTTTATGTCTTAAATCCAATATAGTTAGGATTTAGATGATTAATTAAGTCTAATATGTCTCTTAAACTTAATTAAGGATTGTTTATGTCTTAAATCCAATGTAATTAGGATTTAGATGATTAATTAAGTCTAATTTGTATCTTAAACTTAATTAAGGGTGGTTTATGTCTTAAATCCAATGTAATTAGGATTTAGATGATTAATTAAGTCTAATTTGTCTTTTAAACTTAATTAAGGGTTGTTTATGTCTTAAATCCAATGTAATTAGGATTTAGATGATTAATTAAGTCTAATTTGTCTCTTAAACTTAATTAAGGATTGGTTATGTCTTTAATCCAATGTAGTTAGGATTTAGATGATTAATTAAGTCTAATTTGTCTCTTAAGCTTAATTAAGGATTGTTTATGTCTTGAATCCAATGTAATTAGGATTTAGATGATTAATTAAGTCTAATTTGTCTTTTAAACTTAATTAAGGGTTGAATTTTTATATTAAACCTTAATGTCTTAGGGTTTAATTGGTTTAATTAAGTCTAATTAAGTTTAATTTTGTGTTTTAGACCTGATTAGGGTTTTCTTATGTCTATTCTAAGTTAGATTCAATTTTAGTTCTAGTCCATCGAGGGATCGGACCTAGCTGGGTGAAGAAGAGGTTTTTAAGGGTTTAAATTATTAATTTTTAATGAATTTTAACCCTTAATTTAAAAATGTCATTTAAAATTATTTAATGACTTAGGAAATGTCATTTTAGGGTTAATGTCAGCACCCTAAATTCTCTAACCATTTTCAATTTTATTTCTCTTAATTTTCATTTTTTTTAATTATTATTTGCAATAATTACAAAATGTCTTAAAAATTAGAAACAACGAGTCTTAAAAGAGTTTTCTATCCTAGGAAAAATCATGTAAAGTCCCTAAAGGCCTACAGATTAATCCTTCAAAGTTTCAGATTTTTTTGATTTGTAAATAATTTTTAATAATTAAAATACTCCAGAGAGTATTTAATTATTTAAAAATTAAATACAAAGAATAAAATTATGATTTTAATTTCATAATTTTCTTCTCTTGAAGAGCTTTCCAGAGGTACTTTTTATTTTATTGTTAGGAGGACTGTGCAAAAAGTTATGATTTTTGATTATTTAAAGGTTAATCTGAATTAACCTTGGCCCAAAATTTTCTCAGCCTGCCACGTGTCCTCGTAGCGTCGAATGGAGGGAAGATCTGCTGTGAGGATCCGGACAGCGAACACAGCGTGGTTCGATCAGAGCCGTCCGTTCCAAAACACGGGAACGGACGGCTGAGGTTTAATCCCATAAATTCGAAAAATTTTCGAACCGTCCACCTTCTAGGCTCAATATCTCACTCATTCCTCAATGAAATTGAGTGATTTTTGAACCTATGGAATCATCTAAAGATGTAGATCACATCTATACGGTGATCATTGTGTTTTGGGTCAGTTTAGTCCATGATTAACCAAATTTATGATTTATTTGGAAACAAAAATTCCATACCTTAGCCACAATGAGCTTGAGCTCAATTGAAATTGTTGGTCAGCCTCCTGCGGTCCTAGGTAATTTCTTTCTCACTCCAATTTGGACTTGTGTCGAGTCTATGTGAGAAATTTGAAGAAGTTGTCCTAATCCATGATTTAGGCTCGGTTTGATCAAATTGGCTCAATGGGGTGGCTAATTGAGTCAAATTTTGGTTGAGGCTTGTTTTTTAGGCTCTAAGCAAGAGTTTTGGTCTTGGGAGCAAGAGGATTTGGGCAGCCTATAAGTCTCTAGGAATTTTTCTCTCCTCTCCTAGTGTTTTCGCGTAAGGGGCTTTTTATAGCCATGATAATGGCTATGGATGGGTTTGAGCTGGTTAGAATCACTTGAGGGAGTTTCTAACTCATCCATAAATGTTTTCAAGATGAAATTTCAGCTGTGATAGTGATTGATTGGCCATTTCTATGCTTAATCACCATGAACTTAACCATGGTAAGGAAGGGTGGTGCTTGCTTGAATTTTCCCATGGCTTCCTTCATTGGAGAGCTTGGGAGGTGGACTTGGCTGTAGGAGAATGCCTTGGATCAGCCTTCCGCATGTAATTCATTTAGCATTTCCAATGAATTGAGTGGTAGGGTGACACATAAGCAAATTTTCCCTCATTCCCATGTCTTGGCCATAATTGCTCTCAAATTCTCATGATGAGCTCTTCATTGCTTTGTCTAATTTCTATTGGGTGGAGAGGAGGCTTGTGGTGACTCAAAGGGAGTAAGCCATTCATCATTCAACATTTCATTTAATGATTTGTGAGAGGATGACACATAATTCCCATTTTATTTAATTTTCAAAAATTTGGATTTATGAGCTCATCTTATGAGGTATGGATGATCCAAGCTTCTCCTTCTCCTATTGGTTAGGGTTAGAGGTGATTGATGAATCATCAAATGTTCTCTCAAGGTTGGATCAGGAGATGACACCTCATTTTCTCTTAATGATGAAGGCATCATTATATGTTTTACCATGGTTAAACATGGCATGTCATGAGTTATCCAATGAGTTATTTTATTTTTAATGGGTTATATGGGTTGTGTCTAACCCATTTGATGTCATAAAGGGCTTAGAATTTTTGAAAATCAATTATTATGTCATAATTGATTTTATGGATTAAATGTCTTTTTTATGGCTTTTTTGATTTAATTTCCTTTTTAATAATTATGTCATTAATTAAAAATGTTGGAAATTATTTTATTAATCAAATTATTAATTCAAATATTTTTGGATTTAATTATTTGATTAATTTTATGTCATTTTGATTCAAAATTGGATTTTTATCTTATTTCATGAATTTTTAATTTTAATTTTATTTTAATTAATTATGTCATTAATTAAAATATAAAAATTAAATTATTAGTCAATTAAATAATCAAAAATAATTTTGGAATTAATTATTTGATTAATTCCATTATTTAATTGTGCATTTTATCATTTTCATGGCTTTTAATTTAATTTTTCATTTTAATTAATTATGTCATTAATTAAAATATTAAAAATTTAATTATTGGTCAATTAATTAATTAAAATAATTTTGAAATTAATTATTTGATTAATTTTATCATTTTTATTTCATTTTGGTGTATTTTGTCATTTTATGACTTTTAATTTAATTTTTATTTTAATTAATTATGTCATTAATTAAAACATTGAAAATTAAATTATTAGTCAATTTAATTAATCAAAAAAATTTTGAAATTAATTATTTGATTAATTTTTTCATTTTTTTTTCATTTTTATTATTTTTGTAATTTTTTGTTGAAAATTGTGTGTTTTGACCAAAATTGATAAGTGTTGACCATGGTTGACCAACGTTGACCTAGGTTGACCCAAGTTAACCCAAATTGGTCAATTTTAGTTTCAAGATGTCTAATGGGACTTTTTCAACCTTGTCATGGTCGATTTGATCACAATATTTGTGATTTTGTCATTTTGTGGTCTAAATAGGTCAAGTTAACCCAATTTAGCGCTTAGACTAATTCAAAGGTTAATGTGGTGACTTTTGAATTAAAATTTTGTTGATTTTGATCAATGTCAATTTGATCATGTCGACATTTGTCTTTAAGGTCAATTTTGTGGTCGAAGATTTTGTCGAGGTTTCACCCTAGGTCTTAGGGTTTATTGTTTATATATATATATATATGTAAATTTATGTAAATATTATATATATATATATATATATAATTATATAATATTATTTTTTTATTTTAAATATTTTAAGTATAGTAAATTATTTATAAATATCATTTAATTATAAAAATATTTAATAGTTAAATAAATATATATATATATATATATATATATATATATCTAAATTTATTTAATATTATTTTTTATTTTAAATATTTTAAGTATAGTATATTATTCATAAATATAATTTAATTATAAAAATATTTCATAATTAAATACATTGAAAATATATATAAATATAAATATAAATATATATATATATATATATATATATATATATATATATACATATATATAAATATAGAATATCATTTTTATTTTAAATGTTTCAAGTATACTATATTATTTAAAAATATAATTTAATTATAAAAATAAGTAATAAATAAATAAATTATAAATGAAAATGTATATATAGGTATATATATATATATATATATATATATATATATATATATATATATATATATATATATATATATATATATATAAACATGGTGGTCGAGGAGAGAGAGGCTCTGCTAGGGTTTGATGGGTGATTCGGGTGGCGGCTGCCGTTCTGGAGGTGTCGGTGGGTGGCCGAGTAAGGTGGTGGTGAGGAGTCTGCTCCTATTTGGATCGTTTCTCTAGAGGTTGGAGTCTTCCTGGGCTCCCCCTCTTTTTCTCTTACTACTTGTTCCATTGGTTTGGCCATCTCCGGCTGGTTTCCTTGCTTCCTACTTGGTTTGGTCTGCTGGTTTCCCTCCGAGCTCCTTTCGGAGGCTGCTTGGTTTCTTTGAGCGGTATTTTGAGCTTCCCGGGCAAACTATTTTTCAAATTTCTGTTTGTCTACTGTTGTATTGGTGCTCCTCTTCCCTGCTACTTGGTTTGGGTGGAGGATTTTTCCCCATGTCTCAAAACCACCTGGGTGTTAGACCCTACATTGGGGCCTCTTCCACCTATGCTTCTGCTGTTAGCAAAGGCTTATCCACTCCAAAGTCGGTTGATCATTTAATTTTTCCTCAGCTGTTACATGATCTTGCTTCTTGGCAGTCGATTGCCCTTTTATTAGACCCCTTGGTTCTAAAGAGGGTAGACCTGCTGTCGATTTTACTTCCAGAAATGACTTCATTAGCGAGAGGCCATTAAATTCACCATCATTGGTCGGTTCCGAGTTGGGCACCCCAAAATGGAGCCGGTCGGACATTTCTTTGAGCGGATGCACTTTGTTGGTCAATGGAAATTGGGAATCATGGATGGCGGGCATCTCTTGATTAGATTGTCCGAGTGAAGAGGACTATGCCGGGCTTCTTGATATGGAAGCTTTACATATTGCCAAAACTACTTATGAAACTAATGAAATGGTATCCGGGCTTTGATCCCGCCGAGGAGCCACCTCTTAAGCCAATGTGGTTTATTTTTCCTAATCTCCCCATACAATTATATCACACTCATGCCATTTTTCAAATCGGCAGAGCTCTTGGAACTCCTTTAAGAGTAGACTCCCCAACTTTTGAGATGGGCGGCCCTAATGCGGCTAAAGTCTCGGTGGAGAGAGATGTGTCCCTCCCGGAACTGGATAAAATATGGATTACAACCTCGGATGAAGGGGAAGGATTACAGCGAGGATGTGATCCTAGAGCATAAACCCATTTTCTGCCATCATTGTAGAATGTTTGGTCATTTAAAAGAGAAGTGCTACGAGTCGAAGCCTCCTCCAAAAAACCAAACAAGACCGGAGTTGTGGTGACTCGAGCCAGCGACCACAGGCTCCCTTGTGTTCCACTACACGAGGCCGTACCCCGGCGGTTTTACGGAGTAAACTTAGAGACGATTCGGTTCCGGGGGCAGAACTTGTAGAACCTCCACATAATGGCAATAACAACAACAAAGGCAAGGAGCAAATCGAGTCGGGATACCACATTAGATTTTGATGAGGTAGAAGAAGGCCGAGGAAGAAATCCCAACACGGACCCACGGTCTCGCTCTCGGACACCATCAACACTATGCGGGATAAAATGGTAGGGGTTTGGCGGACACAAAAGGCAAAAAAGAAGAAAAAACTAGCATCAGAGCTCATTAAATTAGCCCCTCAATCACTTACAAGCACTGAAAATTCTGCTCAACCAGGTTCCCCTCCTGGTACCAGCAGGGGCAGGACTAGATCCCAATCCCACCTCTACCACTCCCCCCCCCCATCAATCCTTAGATGTTTAATTTCCTTTCTTGGAATATTAGAGGGGCTTCTCACCCCTCTCTTACAAGAGATTACTTCATCTTTACAAGAAACACCAACTTTGGTGTATTGCCTTACTTGAACCTATGGTTCGGAATAACCGAAGAGATGGCTATCCGGGTTCCACAGGTGCTCCCTTTTCACTAATATTTCTAATAAAATCTGGATCATTTGCGGGAAGGAGATTCGGTGGAGTGTGAAGATTGATCATTCACAATTTGTTCATCTCCAACTCGGCTGAATGGTTTTCATTTAGATGTTACCTTTGTGTATCTTGGGTGCACCAAGAGTGCTAGGCGGGAGCTTTGGTACGGAATTCATAATATCAACATTAGTGATCACTCCGGTTAGGTCGATTGGGGGAGATTTCAACTGTATAGCTGCCACTTGCTTGAAAAAATTGGGGGAGGACCCCTCATCTCACTAAACTAGCTGAGTTCGATGATAACATTCAAAGAGTCTGGGCTTTTTGACTTAGGCTTCCAAGGGAATCGAGTTCACATGGAGAAGAGGCAAAATGCGGGAAAGGCTTGATAGATTTCGGCTAATAATAATTGGCACCAAAACTTCCTCCACACTATTATATCCCACTTAAACTTTCGTTGGGTCGACTACGAGACCACTCCTTATCACCATTCTTGCTTCTTCCAAAGCACATCAACCCTCCACTTTCGGATATCTTAATTTACGGTCATCTCATCCCAATTTCCTTGCTTTGGTTGCTTGAACATTGGATCCACGGGACCCATGACAATCCTTTCACAACTCTCCGGTGGTTGCGATTGCTTGTGGGAAGGAAGCTAAGGTCTTGGAGCTGGAACACCATTGGCAACATTTTCCGGGAAGTTGCCCATGCTTTGAAAAGGTGGTGGGCGATCTTGAGATTGCTACTGCTGCCTGATGATTCTAGTTGTGGGGACTTTGTGGCTGCCCGGGAAAAACTTCTTACTCTTATTGATTGGCGGGACCGGCTCCTCGGGCGAAATCTGCTATTAGCAAATTCAAAGAGGGAGATAGGAATGCCAGATTTTACCATGCTTTCATCAATTACGGGAGGAAATGTAATGCCATTCATTCTATTGTGAATGAGCATGGGCGATTGCTTAGAAATGAGGTTGAGATTGCCATGGATGCTTGTCGGGTTTTACGGGAACCTACTCACACACAACTCTGGCGACGGACCACCCATTGATTCTCAACTCTTCGGTAAGGAGTTTGCTTACACCCAATCCCTCGATCCGGAGGATATTCCCTCTCGGGAAGAGATTTGGTTGGCTCTAAATACCATTGATAGCTCCAAAGCGAGTTGGACACGATGGTTTCTCGGTCGATTTCTATAAGAAAGCCTGGAATATTTGCAAAGATGAGGTAACTAATGCCATCCAAAGTTATTTTCGGGGAGTTGATCTACCCGATATTTCCATGCCTCCACTATGATCCTTATCCCCAAGAACTGCGCCACAGGAGTCGGAACCAATTCGGACCCATCGGCCTCACATCACGTAATCGGTAAGATCATCGGTAAAATATTGGTGGGAAGGTTACGGCCCCACCTGGACAATATCATTAACCCTACTCGATCGCCTTTGTGAAAGGTAGATCAATTTATGATAATGTCACTGCTAGCCCAAGAATTGTTGCTTGATACGGATAGGCCTTGTAGGGGTGGCAACCTCATCTACAAGTTGGACATCGAAGGCATATGACACTTGTTGATTGGAACTTTGTATTGGATGTCTTTGAAAGCTAGAGGCTTTTCCCGGAATTTTTGTCAACTTATCGGCGGATGGCTTCACCAAAATCACCACTCTCTTCTCATCAATGGCATCTGTTGGGGTGGTTTTCGAGCTACCGGGGGTCTTAAACAAGGAGATCCCACATCTCCTACTATCTTTATCCTAATTATGGACTATTTCTCTAAGATGTTGGAAGCTCGAGTTTCACCTTATCACTATGCCAATTACCATCATAGATCCAACATCACCATCTCCCACTTGATGTATGCGAGATGATATTATGGTGTTTTCCGGGGCTAATAAACCCATTGTTAAGAAGGTACTTAGTTGTTTTCTTCAATTCCAGCAAAGCTCGGGCCTCCGATTCAACCATGCCAAATGTGAGTTAATTTTACCTAACCACATTAGCTTCTCTCGTATCTCACTTGGATATCTCGGACCACGGAGCTTCTCCAAGGCGAACCTTCCCCGAAGTATTTGGGGGTACCTGCGATAAAAGGTAGAACCAAACGAGGTCCATTTTGATGAGATCATTGGTAAGATCCATACCAAGCTCTCAAGTTGGGCTCACTCCTTTTATCGAATGGTGGGAGGATTACTGTAGCTTAACGGTATCCTTACATCCTTCCCATCTTACATCCTTGAAATGTCTGTATGAAGAAAAGCACCGAATACAAATTGAAAGAAGTTTCAATAGATTCTCGTGATGCGGGACTAGGAAGCGATTGCCTTGGGCTAGGCTGGCGAGAAGGTGGCTAAACCATATGGGGTCGGTGGTTTGGGTTTCGAAGAGCTGAAGCGACTTCGGCGAGTGAACTTTTGCAAACTTTGGATCCATTTCGGGCGGCAGAAATCCA
>JAKZJZ010000740.1:15000-39221 GCA_022702705.1 Papilionanthe hookeriana x Papilionanthe teres
TTAAACAAATTATAAATAAAAATATATAAATAGGTATATATGATTCTATAAAAACCTTGGTGGCGAGTTGGAGGCTTGTGCTTCTGTAGGGTTTCAACCATGACTCTGCTCAGCGGCTGGTTCTACGGTGGTGGCTCGAGTTGAGTGGGAAAGTTGGTGCTCGTGTGCTTTGATCTTCGAGGAGTGTGGTTTTGGTTTACGGTTCCTTTCGTTGGGTGGTTGATCTTTCCAGTTTGTATTCTTTTCAAATTTATTGTTCCATTGGATTTGTTTCCCTGCTGCTGTGGTTTGTTTTTTGTGCTTCTGTCCTGGAGGGTCACTTGAACTCTATATTTTAGTTTTCCATGGACTTTCCGAGTTGAATACCTCTTCTGGTTGGTTTGATTCTTCTTGCTGGTTTGGCTCAGTCCCTGTCTGCTTTTTGTGATATCTTTGGATTTTGGTTGAACTGGCTTGCCCTATTGATTTGGAAACTAACATTGCCTGGGCTAAAGCAACTTATGCTTGTGTGGTTGGCAATGCCCCTTCCATTTCTGATCCTTCTAAAATTATTTTCCCTCAAATGTTACATGATGCAGCAGCTAGGAGATCCTCTTGTCCTTTTATTAGACCTATTGAGGAGAAGGAGGGTTGCCCAGCTGTCATTTTTACAGAAAAGGAGTTGGAGGAGTTGGATGAAGAGGTCGAGTTAACTTTAATTGGTAAATTTATGTTGGGCCACTCTAAGATGGAGCTTGTGAGAAAATACTTTGAGTCTCTAGAATTTCAAAGGAAGTTGGAAAATTGGTCTTTTGGATGGTAGACACTTGTTAATCAATTTCTCTGCGAGGAGGACTATGCCTTGCTTTTGCTAAATAGTTGATTAGTATTGCAGGAGTGGAAATGAAGATAATTAAGTGGACTTCAGATTTTGATCCTAGTAAAGACCCTCCCATTGTACCAATCTGGTTTGAATTCCCGAACCTCCCTTATAGATACTTCGATCAGTTGCTCTTTTTCGGATTGGTAGATCCCTTGGGACCCCTCTCAGATGTGATGCTGCTACCATCAATAAAGCAAAACCTGAACTTGCTAGAATTCATGTTGAAAGGGATGTATCCCTGCCTGAGATAAAGAAAATTTGGATTGGGACTACTAAAGATGGGCAATGGCAAGAGGTCATTATTCAACAAAAACCTTACTTCTGCACACATTGTAAAATGTTTGGTCACACTAATGACAGGTGCTATAGAATTCACCCCCCTAATAGAAGAGCTCCTAATGTGGATAAAGCACTTCCCAGTATTGCGTGTCTTTGAAACACATGTTGTGGGTGCTGCACTAAGTATAGCTGGGGTATAGGAGGCTGACATCCCTTTACAGCAGGAACCTGATGTGAGATCCCCTATTTCCCTAGTGGAAAATTTAAAACTAGTTTTTGATAAGGGGGTGAGCACTGGCTCTATCTCCCCCACTAAGCTGGATAATTCCACTAGTGGGTCTCCTCCTGTGTTGGGGTCCCCCTCTGATGAGAATGTTAACTAGTGTAGAAGAGAAGTGGAAGATATCAGAATTATCTCTCCTTCACAATCAACTGAATTTTTGTCAGAAGATTTAACCACCAATGTCATTGAAGAGATGCAGAATGATTTAGAGGGGAAATGGCATACCCAATTATCAAGAAAAAAAAAAAGATCACTACTGAAGCTCAGAAATTAGGGACTCCCTTAACTGTGGGGGAATTGGTCGGATCTTTGACTAGGGGCAAGTCCAGATCTAGATCTAAGCCCTCCACTTCCCTCCCCCAAAATTAATGATCAATTTGCTTATCTTTGGAATATTAGGGGTATTGGTAACCCCTTATCTTTGAAAAGAATCCTCTACCTCATTAAAAAAACACTAACTTTGGTGTTTTGATATCTTTGAACCACTAGTGCACAAACACCCCAACAAAATTATCAATAAATTTCATGGTTTTGCCCAATTTGCCAACTGTAATAATAAGATCTGGATTTTTTGTAGAAAGGAAATCTCCTGGACACTTCTCATTGACAATCAGCAGTTCATTCACTCCTCTTTCCATATCAATGGACAAAGTGGCTTTGCTACCTTTGTCTATGCTGGGTGTAGAAATGAAGATAGAAAGAATTTATGGGTTAATCTACATAACATTGTTGCTAATCTCAACTCTCCCTGGTTAGTGGGTGGGGACTTTAACAATATTGGCTCTTCTGGTGAAAAGTTGGGGGGTAGGAATCCTAATCTGGCCAATATGTCTAAATTTAATGATAATGTACATGCAACAAATTTATTTGATGTTGGTTTCAGGGGTCCTGCTTACACTTGGAAAGGGGGAATATCTGGGAAAGGTTGGATACAATTCAGGTAAATAGCTGCTGGCTCTCCAAGTGGCTCCTAACCTATGTGACCCATCTGAGCTTTGCTGAATCTGACCATAGACCACTTCTTATCACCATTACTTCTCCCAACCCTTCTAATTCTCCTCCACCTTTCAGATATCTGAATGTGTGGTCTACTCATGCTGATTTCCAAAGTATTGTTCATCACAGTTGGTGCAATATTGCTCATCCCTCCCCCCTTATCAAATTAAGTCTTTTACAGATTAAACTCAGTAAAGCTCTAAGAAATTGGAGTTGGAATTCACTTGGTGATATCTTCCAAGCTGTTAATGTGGCTGAGAAAGAGGTTATTAATCTGGAAGCCAGAGTTCAGGCTGGCACTGCTAATGAAGAACAGCTTATTGCTGCACAATCTAACCTCATGCTTGTAACTGAAAGACAGGATTTATTATTAAAACAAAAAGCTGCTATAAATCAATTCCTACATGGTGACAGGAACACCAAATTCTACCATGCCTATATTAAATACAGAAGGAAATGCAACAACATCCACAATATTCAATCTGAAGAGGGAATCATGCTTGTGGATCTTCCTGCTATTGCCCAGGATGCTGTGAAGCATTTTGAGAAGTTACTTACACACAATAATGATTCCAGACTGCATATTGATGGTTCACTCTTCCAGGATGATGTTCATTACACCAGAAATCTGGGGCTTACTGATATTCCCACTGAGAATGAAATTTGGAGTGCAATTAATTCTGTGGACAGCTCTAAAGCTGCTGGGCTGGATGGCTACATAGCAAAATTTTATAAAAAAGCTTGGGGAGTGGTTAAGTGGGATGTGGTTACTGCAATTCAAAGTTTCTTCCAGGGCCAACCTCTCCCAAGCTACTTTTGTGCTTTTAATTTTGTGCTGGTTCCCAAGAATAACAATTCTAAAAACTGGAACCAGTACAGACCAATCTGCCTCACATCTGTGATCAGCAAGACTATTAGCAAAATTATAGTGGGAAGGCTTCAACCTCACCTTGATAAACTGATCAGTCCTAACCAATCAGCCTTCATTAAAGGGAGATCCATCAATGATAATATACTTCTAGCACATGAGCTTCTTCAAGACCTGGATAAAGTGCATAGGGGGGCAATTTGATTTACAAGTTGGATATTCAAAAGGCTTGTGACACTATTAACTGAGATTTCATAATGGAAGTTCTAACTGCTAGAGGCTTTAAGCATCGGTTACGACCTTATCGGAAGATGGTTGGAGTCCAATGATCACTCTATTCGATTAATGGCCGAGCTTGGGGTAATTTTAAAGCAACTAGGGGACTCGAGCAAGGAGATCCACTATCACCTACAATCTTCATCCTGTCATTGGATTACTTCTCTAGAATGATTGATAGAGATATTACACACTGAGAATTATTCGAGTACTCATCATAGATCTAATATTGCTATATCTCGCCTCATGTATGCGGATGATATTATGCTCTCATTCGAAGCGCACTGAAAGCTGCTTGTTAAAAAATTAAAACACTTGCCTAGACTCATTTCGAAGCTCGGTCGGGTATGGTTCTTAACCCGAGACAAATGTCGGATGATATTCTCTAAACACACACACCCGCATCGAAACCTTTGGATTATGGATCATCTTGGTTTTCTGTACTACCCCTCCTTTTAAATATACGGGGTTTATCTTACCTTGGGAAGGACTAAGCAACTTCAATTTGATGATATCCTAGATAAGATTAACCTCCGGTTAAAGCTGCTTGGACCAACTCCTTCTTATCTAATGGAGTTAGAATCACTTTACTTAAGAGTATACTCACCACCTTCCCTTCTTATCTGCTACCGAGTGACAACCACTGAAAAAGAGCACTCAAGCTGCGACTTGAGAGAGCCTTTAATAGATTCCTTTGGTACGGCGGAGACATCGGTACCATTGGACTTCTTGGCAAAAGGCTACTAAACTTACCTTGGGCTAGTGGATTGGGATTCGAAGGACTACGACACTGCGACGGTTAACTACTATAAGCTTTGGATCCATTTCGGAGCTCGAGACCTCTTTGTGGGCAAAAATTCTTGAAAGGAAAGTATTGTAGACATATCCATCCTTTTCTTGTTGTTAGAAGAGTGGGGGATTCTAAAATCTGGGTAAAAATGATTAAAGCTAGACAGGATGCTGAGAACCATTTCATTTGGAAGTTGGGAAATTGGGAGATAAATTTTTGGCTTGACAACTGGTGTCCTAAAGGCGGCTTATTCTAAGGCTGCTCGGAGTTGATCATTCTCTAAAGGTGGGTGATCTGCGGGATGGCCAAATTGGTCTCTCCCACACCTTAGAGCGATCTTGCGGGATCACTCGGCTCATTAGATTTCTCTTGTCAAATTCTCCGGGGAGACTGACCATATTAATATGGAAATCAATAAGTTTCAAAGCATTACCAAAGCCATCTATAGTAAAACTATTCAATGGCCTTCTGTACCTTGGGGGCAAACTATCTGGAGCAAATTCTGTCTCCATCCATGTCCTTCCTTTGTTGGAGAGCACTTCACGGCATCATCCCCACAGATGACTTACTCAAATTGAAAGGACTGAGAGGGCCTTCCATGTGTGTACTTTGTCACCGGCGAGGAAGAAACTTTACCTCATCTTTTTTTCGGATACGGCTTCTCGCGAGTCGGTTTGGAAAGACCTTATTTCTCATCTAAGAAAGGGGTGTATTAATCTTCACTGGGAGCAGTTCCACACCTGCTGCCAAGAGTGGAATGGTAAAAAATTTAATACCATTCAATTCATTGTACTTTGGTTCACCTGGATGGCTAGAAACCTGTCCAAATTTGAAGACATTCCTGCAGTTGTATCTACTGTGGTGAGAAACTGCAGATCTTACATAAGCAAAATCATTACATATAAGAGGTTCCCTAATATCTTACATTTGAGTCTACCACCTACTGTCTTTTCTCCTCTTATCAAAGTTGTTAGATGGCAGCCTCCTCATAGTAACACAATTAAGATTAACAACGATGGGAGTTACTCTAAAGATAGTCTTGGAGTGGGGGGCATCTTCGGAAACCATCTTGGTAAATGTCTTTTATATTTTCGAAGCCTTTATTGCTTTGCACAAGATGCTTTTGAGGCTGAGCTTATTGTTGTCTTGTGGGCACTACAATTAGTCGGGAAAGCTTCTTTGGACCAATATTTGGATTGAGGTGGACTCGAATGATTTGATCAACGACCTTAATAATATTCCTCATACTAATTGGCATCATAATTATTGGTGCATGGCAAATCCATACAATTAAATCCCCCCAGACCCAATTCTCTTTTAATTTCAGAGAGGGTAACCAACCGGCCAACGTAGTTTGGCCGAGATGGTCTTGATTCCTCTACGGTTATGGTCTCTAATACCCCTCCTACGAACTTCATTTTCGATCACTGGGGATAATCTGAGTTCTCCCCACATCAGACTAGAACATCACTCATATATCTGAGTTTTCAGTTTTTCTTCTATGGCAGAACCTTTTCCTTCTGATGCATTCTCTTGGCATGGATTTGGTCTACAATTTGATTTGCCTGAAGTGTCAATACCTCATTTGTGCCAAGATCCCCCTCCCCCCCATTTTTAAATTCTGTTGTAATTTCTGTTTGGTTTGTACTTCTTTTGCTTTTGTTTGGGTATTAACATGTAAGGAACCTATGTAGTCCCTTTTTTATTTTTTTTAGTTTTTATAATATATATATATATATTATTTATATAATATTATATTTTTATTTTAAGTATTTTAATTATAGTATATTTTTAATAAATATAATTTAATTATAAAAATATTTAATATTTAAATAAATTATAAATATATATATATATATATATATATATATATATATATATATATATATATATATATATATATAGATATATATATATATATATATAAGGTATATATATATATATATATATATATATATATATATATATATATATATATATATATATATATATATATATATATATATATATATATATATATATATATATATATAGGTATATATATATAGGTATATATATAGGTATATATATATAGGTATATATAGGTATATATAGGTATATAATATATATATATATATATATATATATATATATATATATATATATATATATATATATATACATATTTTAAAGAGAGCGAGAATTTTAAGGTGGGTTCTTGATGATTTATTTCATCTGCTTGATACTTTTCCTTGAGGATTTCTAATCTCTTGATTAATCTCCTGTTGATTGTTTGATGTTTCTGGGTAATTTCATAATTCTTGAATTTTACCCCTTTACATTTCTCCACTGAGGTTCTTGAAATTCGGTACTACTGAATTTCATGCTCTTTCTTGTCATGGCTGATTCCTCTTCTTTTGCTATTCTGGCAAGACTTCTTTTGTGGATGTGGTTAATGCTGCTTGTAGATTTGACGGATAAATTGGTTTTTCCCCATTCTTTATCATGAGGCTGCTTTGCGGGTAGGGGTAATTGCCCTTTTATCGAACAAGTATGCAAGAAGGGAGGTAAACTTGCCTTGATTTTCCTTGAATACGAACTTGCTTCTTTGGTGGAAGTTCATCGGTTTACTCTTGTGGGGAAGTTTCAATATGGGCACCCTAAGATGGAGAGAATAAGGAAATATTTTGAAGATTTGAAATTAGCCGGCTCATGGAAAGTTGGGTTGTTTGATGGAAGACACATAATGATAAAGCTTTCTAAAGAAGATGACTATGCCAATTTGTTCTCTAAAAAGTTCTTGATGTTGGATGGTAAATATATGAAAATCTTGAAATGGTCTCCGATTTTGATTCTAATCGAAGCTCTATTATTCTGTTTGGTATAGAATTCCTAATGCGAAATTACAATTTTTCGATCATCGAAGTGATATATCTTATTGAGTGCTTGCATTGGGGAAACCTCTCAAATTGGATATCTCTACTTTTAATTTGTCTAGACCTTCTTTAGCAAGGATCCTTGTTGAAAGGGACATTACTCTTCACGATGTTGAGGAAATTTGGCTTGGATCCCCTCATAATGGTTATTGGCGGCAGTTAGTTATTGAACAAAGGCACATATTGTGGTAATTGCAAGATGTTTGGTCATAATAAGGATAAGCTGCTATAGGATTCATCCTAATCTTGGGCACTGTTGCCAAAATGAATAATTCTCTTGCTTGGCAAAATATACGATGTAGTTCTGCTTGTACTACTTTGAATTACATATTGATGCTCTATTTGTTGAAATGGGGTCTAAGGCCTACTGAGATATGAATCTTTGGATTAAGCTGCTATCAATCTTCCTGCTTGTTGCAATGGAGGCTATGGATTACGTTGTTGATGTTCCTGCTTGTTACTAGCAAGCTTCCCTCGATTCCTAATGTGGTTTCGACATCAACTTATCTATATCGATTACGTAATTATTTACGATGTTTCCAATACATCCTTGTCGAGGATTCTGAAGAAGAGGTTCTCTTTGATAATGAACTGTTACAAACATTCTGTTTTGGAAGTGTTAGATCCTGTTGATAATTCAGGTTTACTTATGCGAGAAAGTTACTCAAAAAGTTGCTTGATGTTCCTTCTCTTATCCAATGCGAGAATTCTTCGACTTGAATATTCTTGATAATGGAAGTACTTGTTATGGATCTGTGGGAAGTAATGTGAAACATTCAAATAATATACAATATAATTCGAGTTTTGACTACCCCCAGTACTGTTGACTATCCTATATTTCAAAATGCCTCTCGAAATGAGTTAACGGCCTCCTTTGATAATCTTGATTCGAGTTGTTAATGAACTCGAGGATGATTGGTTGATCCAAAAGTCTAAAAAGAAAAAGAAAACTGCTGATTTATTGGCCTTATCTGAATCCGACATTATCCCTTCTTCTTCTAGGCTTACTAGAAGTGGAAGAATTGCCTCATGATTAAGTTCATATCTTTGGAATATTAGGGGAGTGGCCAATCATGGCTCCCTTAATAGAATTACGAGTTTAAACGGGATTCACGAGTTACAGGTGATTGTGATTTTGGAACCCTTGGTGAAATCTAACTTTGGTAGATTCACGAGAAAGTTTCTTGGTTTTTCTTTCTTATCTAATTGTTCTAATAAGATGCTGGATATTATATAGAAAAGAATTATTCTTGAATGTTCTTATGGATCATCCTCGGATATTACATTTCCATTTTCGGATTGATCATTTTCAAGGCTTTGCATCATTTGTATATCTTGCTTCTCTTCCAAATGATAGATTGGACCTTTGGGATAAAATTCGAAAAGATTAGTTTTACAATGTACGAAGGTTGGATGGTGGGTGGAGACTTCGATTGCATTGCTCACCCTAGTGAGAAAAAAGGTGGAAGGAATCCCAATCTAAATGACATGTTAAAATTTACTCGGGATATTAATGCTTGCGAACTTATTGACATTGGATTTGAAGGTTCTCCTTTCACTTGGAAGAGAGGTTCCTTATATGAAAGACTTGATAGAATACTTGTTAATCAATCTTGGATTAACATGTTCCCCATCTCTAAAGTTAAACATACGGCTAGAATGGGTTCGATCATTCTCCATTGCTCATTTCTTTGTGCTCCCTTTTACGTAGTAAAAGCTAACTCTTTCGGATATCTCGATGTATGGTACGAACATCCTGATTTCGAGTAAACTAATTGAGAGAAATTGGTGTGCTCCTCTAAATGGGCTTCCAAATCCTATTGTTAAATTGTGGCTTTTACGAGAAAAGACTAGCTAAGGAACTTAAATCTTGGAGGCTGAGATTTATTTTTGGTAATATCCGACAAAAAGTCATTTCTGCTGAGGCTATGGTTTTCGCTTGTGGAGAAAGAGGTTGAAAATGGGAGGGTTTACGAACAACAATTAAGCATGTTGCAATGGCAAATCTTAAATCTGCTATTCATCGAGAGGAAGTTTTTACGCATCGAAATGCTGTGCAAAATGGTTTCACCATGGGGACGAAACTCCAAATTTTACCATGCTATTATTAAACACAAAAGAAGCTGTTAATACCATTCTTGATTAAGACATTGGATAATAGATGTACGTTAAGTACTAAGGATATTCTTGAGAATCTTGTTTCTATTTCAAAGAATTATTTCTTTGCAGGGACACCAAATCTAATCTTTTTACAATGTTATTTTTCTTATTACAGGAACATCTCTCGATCTACTGGATTTAGTTGCTTCTCTAATGAACATGAGATTTTTATTGCCATTAACTCTATGGAAAGTGATAAGATTCTTTGGACCGGATGGGTTCACACTGATTTTTATAAAAAATTACGGTATCTTATTAAATCGGATATTCTTATTTGCTTGTGAAAAGTTTCTTCCATGGTATTCGATTGACTAAATATTTTGCTTCTTCTACTTATAATTCGATACCTAAGAATACTATGAAAACTTCTTGGTCGACTTTAGGCCAATTAGTTTAACTTCCACTTTTTCTAAGATCATAAGTAAGGTTATTGTGGCCGGATTACAACCATTGCTCGATGATCTAATTTCGAGAAAATCAAGTTTGCTTTCTTAAAAGGGAGAAGTATTAGTGAAAATGTACTTTTGGCTCAAGAGCTTTTAAACGACACGGACGAGAAATTGTAGAGGCTCTAACATTATTTTTAAATTAGATTTGGCCAAGGCTTTTGATACAATTAGTTGGAAATTCATTATTGAGGTATTGGAGGCAAGGGGTTTCAAAGCTGATTTACGCGATTTGATTGTTAAATGGCTTACCAACAATTACTATAGTGTTATGATCAATGGGGAATGCCATGGTTTTTCTCTTACGGTAGAGGTATTAAACAAGGTGATCCTTTGTCACCTTACATTTTCATCCTTGCTTTTGATTATTTATCGAGGATGTTAAATCGAATTCAGTTATCTCATACATATACTCGATTTCGGCATAGATCTTCACAACTAATCTCTCATCGGCCTATGCTTGATGATGTTATTGTGTTCTCTAATGGAAGTAAGCAATCCATCAAATGTTTAATGAAAACATTGGCTATGTTTGAAAGTGTTTCGGTATGCTCTTCAACAAACCAAAATGTCGATTTTTGGCGAGGTTCTAAAATCGGTATACTATTAAAAAGCTGGATTGTTGACTTTCTTGGTTTTAAGGAAGCTCATTTTCCTTTCTTGTATTTGGGGTTTCCATTGATTAAAGGAAGAAGGAAGTTAAGCCACTATGATGATATTGTCACTAAGATCTCTTCTCAAATTAATTGTTGGTCTAACATTTTTTTATCCGATGGAGGCGAGAATAACTCTTCTTAAGAGTATACTATCATCTTTTCCTCTTTACATTCTCCAAATGGTAAGAATGAAGAAGAGTACCCAGAAGTTAATTTCGGTCATGTTCGATAAATTTTTATGGGAAGGTAATCACAAACAACTACATTGGACAAATTGGGACAAATTATGTAAGCATTGTTGGTTGTGGTGGGCTTGGGTTTAAAAGCTTTCAACATCTTAGCTTTTCTTTCTATTGCAAACGAGTGGCTTAGATTTAGAGCTAAAGATTCTCTTTGGTCTAAATTCATGCATAGCAAATACTTGTTATAATACTCATCCTACTCGAGTGCGATACAAAGTGGGTGACTCTAGAACTTGGAAGGAATTGCTTGAAAGTAAGAATGAAGGCTGAAGATCTCTTTACTTGGGAGATTGGTAATGGCCAAATTAATTTTTGGTTTGATAAGTGGTTGTATGATGATTCTTTAGCTCATCTTTTTACTTCTTCTTCAAATATTAAAGCATTCTGCGATTCTTGGAAAGAGCATAAATGGAATACTGATATGCTTGAAAATCATCTACGACTGACATTATTAACAAAATTCGATCCATTCCTATTCGGCCTTACAGCGAGGATAAATTAATTCCCAAAAATCCTGCTAATCGAGTTTATCTAAATTTGTTTATCAATCTTGTTTCGAGTTGGCGAGAAGAATGATTGGGGTAATAAATTATGGAATAAATATATCACTCCATCCATGTCCTTCTTTTGTTGGAAGTTATTCGAGAAACTACTTCCTGCGATGATATTTTGAAGCTTAAAGGTCTTAGAGGACCTTCTATTTGTCCTTTTTGTCTTATTGAGGAGGAATCTTTATTCCATATCTTTCTTAATTGCGATCGGATTCAACAAATACGGCGGGGAGATTATCCTTATTAGGACAAAATGGAAATTTTTTAAATGGTCATCTATTGATGCTTGTTGGCGAGGATTGGAAGGATTTGTCTTATTACTACATTCCTTTGGTTATTTTACGGTTCATTTGGTTAGCTAGAAATGAGATCGGACATCTTAATGTCATGTTTTCTCCTAAATCTATTATTTTAAATTGTTGGACCTATCTCGGTAAAGTGCGAGAATTTAATTGCTCCTCCTCAGACTCAGAAGAAAAGGCAATTTGTTTTAGTACAATGGAAGACACCTATGCATCCTTGGTTGAAGATTAATACAGATGGCAGCTTCAAATCTTCCTCTGCTGGAATTGGAGGTCTTTGCAGGGATTTTAAAGGAAAATGTCTATGGTTCTTTCTTGCCCCTGTCATGGCTTGTTACTGCACTTGAAGATTTGAAATTATTCTTGTCTTTTGGGGTTTAAAGATTGCTTGAAAAGCTGAAGTTAAAATTTCTTCATTTTGAATTTGACTCCATGCTTTTATTACAGATTTTGACACAAAAATCAGCAATACCTTGGTTCCTTCATATATGGATAAAAAAGATCGAGGCTATCACTAATTCAATGCACATTATTTGGTCTCACATTTACGAGAGAAGGAAATCGGCACTGCAAATTGGCTTGCATCTACTTGCCTCTACTTCCTTTAATGTAATTTGTAGTTACGATATTTCTTTCTTTCCTTTATTTAGTTCTCTTGTACATGGGGACTTATTGAAGATTCCTCATGTTAGATGTACCAACTCTACATTTTAATATAATATTATTATTGGTGCAAAAAAAAAAATATAGGTATATATAGGTATATATATATATATAGGTATATATATATATATAGGTATATATATATATATATATAGGTATATATATATATATATATATATATATATATATATATATATATATATATATATATATATATATTAGGTATATAAATATATATTTACATATATATATATATATTTACATATATATATATATATATATATATATATATATATATATATATAATTTACATATATATATATATATATATATATATATATATATATATATATATATATATATATATATATATATAAATATATATATAAAAATTTATATAATATTATTTTTTTATTTTAGAAATTTTAAGTATAGTATAATATTTATAAACATAATTTAATTAAAAAAATATTTAATAATTAAATAAATTATATATATATATATATTTGTTTAATATATATTTTTTATTTTAAATATTTTAAGTGTAATATATTATTTATAAATATAATTTAATTATAAAAATATTTATTAATTAAATAAATTATAATTAAAAAAATATATATTGGTATATATAAATATATGAATATATATATATGTATATATATATATATATATGTATATATATATATATATATATATATATATATATATATATATATATATATATATATAATATTATTTTTTATTTGAAATATTTTAAGTATAGTATTTTATTTTTAAATATAATTTAATTATAAAAATATTTAATAGTTAAAAAAATTATAGATATATATATAAATATATATATATATATATATATATATATATATATATATATATATATATAATTTAATTTTTTTATTTTAAATATTTTAAGTATAGTATATTATTTATAAATATAATTTAATTATAAAAATATTTATTAGTTAAATAAATTATAAATAAATAAATATAAATGTGTATATATATATATATACATATAAATTTATATAAAATTATTTTTTTATTTTTAATGTTTTAAGTTTAGTATTTTATAAAGAATAAGTTATGTAAATTAATATATATATATATATATATATATATATATATATATATATATATATATATATATATATATATATATATATATATATATATATATATATATATTTATATTTATATTTATTTATTTATTTATATTTATATAATATTATTTTTTAAATATTTTAAATATAGTATATTATTTATAAATATAATTTAATTATAAAAATAATATACAATTAAATATTTTTATAATTAAATTATATTTATAAATAATATAATATACTTAAAATATTTAAAATAAAAAAATAATATTACATAAAAATATAAGTATATATATATTATATTTCTACGAGTTTTCGAAGATTAGGCGAATATGCTTAGTAAGGTATAAGGCAGAGACTTGTAAGAACTTAATATTCTATGTTTAGTGAAGTCTAATATAAATTGACCTATATTTTAAAGATATTGAATGTTAATACATATATAAAAGATATTTAATAATTAATACATATATAAAAAGATTAGATTACCCGACATTATTATTTATACATAGAATATTATATGAATAGTGGTAACGTATCAGATCAGATGTAGAAATGTGCTATATTAGTCTCAGATGAGGGGAACTTGAAGCTGAAAAGGAATTCACATAGCATAGAAAGATCTCGAAGTAAACTGCCGGAGATTCATTCTAAAGGGACAGGACATTGGCTTACGAGAACTCCCATGGAAATGGAATCAAAGTGAGATTGCTTATTGTATTGCTTCTTTCTTTGCCCGAGGATAAAGCCTACTTCATATAGGTCTATTGGAAAAAGGCATTTTCTATATATAAAATAGAGAAGCAATACAATAAGCAATCTCACTTTGATTCCATTTCCATGGGATTTCTCGTAAGCCAGATGTCATGTCCCTTTAGAATGAATCTTTGACGGTTACTTCGAGATCTTTCAATATGTTATGTGAATTCCTTTTCGGCTTGAGTTCCACCTTAAATTTCTGAGGCCCAATATAGCACATTTCCACATGTCCCCGATCGATGCGTTACCACTATTCATATATAATATTACATGTATAAATAATAATGTCGAGTAATCTAATCTTTTATATATGTATTAATTATTAAATATCTTTTATATATGTATTAACATTTGATATCTTTAAAATATGGAATATATTAGACTTCACTAAACATAGAATATTAAGTTCTTACGATCTCGGTCTTATACCTTCTTGCGCATATTCGCCAATCTTCGAAAACTCGAGAGAAATATAATATATATATACTTATATTTTTATGTAATATTATTTTTATTTTAAATATTTTAAGTATATTATATTATTTATAAATATAATTTAATTATAAAAATATTTAATTGTATATTTTATAATTAAATTATATTTATAAATAATATACTATATTTAAAATATTTAAAAAATAATATTATATAAATATAAATAAATAAATAAATATAAATATAAATATATATATATATATATATATATATATATATATATATATATATATATATATATATATATATATATATATATATATATATATATATATATATTAATTGCATAACTTATTCTTTATAAAATACTAAACTTAAAACATTAAAAATAAAAAAAATAATTTTATATAAATTTATATGTATATATATATATATACACATTTTATATTTATTTATTTATAATTTATTTAACTAATAAATATTTTTATAATTAAATTATATTTATAAATAATATACTATACTTAAAATATTTGAAATAAAAAAAATTAAATTATATATATATATATATATATATATATATATATATATATATATATATATATATATATATATCTATAATTTTAACTATTAAATATTTTTATAATTAAATTATATTTAAAAATAAAATACTATACTTAAAATATTTCAAATAAAAAAATAATATTATATATATATATATATATATATATATATATATATATATATATATATATATATACATATATATATATATATATACATATATATATATTCATATATTTATATATACCAATATATATTTTTTAGTACTAATTTATTTAATTAATAAATATTTTTATAATTAAATTATATTTATAAATAATATATTACACTTAAAATATTTAAAATAAAATAATATTAAACAAATATATATATATATATAATTTATTTAATTATTAAATATTTTTTAATTAAATTATGTTTATAAATATTATACTATACTTAAAATTTCTAAAATAAAAAAATAATATTATATAAATTTTTATATATATATATTTATATATATATATATATATATATATATATATATATATATATATAAATATATATATATATATATATATGTAAATATATATATATATATATATATATATATATATATATATATATATATGTAAATATATATATATATATGTAAATATATATTTATATACCTATATATATATATATATATATATATATATATATATATATATATATATATATATATATATATACCTATATATATATATATATATACCTATATATATATATACCTATATGTATATATATACACATATATATGTTTATATAGACCAATAATAATGTGTGTATTAAAATGAAGAGTTGGTACATCTAACATGAGGAATCTTAATAAGTCCCCATGTATCAAGAGAACTAAATAAAGGAAAGAAAGAAATATCGGAACTACAAATTACATTAAAGGAAGTAGGCGAGTGGTCTGAAGCCGATTTGCGGGGTGATTTCCTTCTACTGTAAATGTGAGACCAAATAATGTGCATTGAATTAGTGATAGCCTTGATCTTTTTTATCCATATATGAAGGAACCAAGGTATTGCTGATTTTTGTGTCAAAATACGTAATAAAAGCATGGAGTCGAATTCAAAATGAAGAAATTTTAACTTCGGTTTTCAGCAATCTTTAAACCCCGAAAGCAGCAATAATTTCGGCTTCGAGTGCGAGAACAAGCCATGACGGGGGCAGCAAAGAACCATAGACATTTTCCTTTAAAATCCATGCAAAGACCTCCAATTCCAGCGAGAGGAAGATTTGAAAGCTGCCATACGTATTAATCTTCGACCGAGGATGCATAGGTGTCTTCCATTGTACTAAAACAAATTGCCTTTTCTTACGAGTACGAGGAGGAGCAATTAAATTCTGCACTTTCTTGAGATAGGTCCAACAATTTAAAATAA
Organism: Papilionanthe hookeriana x Papilionanthe teres; assembly: GCA_022702705.1. NCBI lineage: Eukaryota > Viridiplantae > Streptophyta > Magnoliopsida > Asparagales > Orchidaceae > Papilionanthe > Papilionanthe hookeriana x Papilionanthe teres. The sequence continues at coordinate 31,560 of JAKZJZ010000740.1, forward strand.
TAGATTTAGGAGAAAACATGACATTAAGATGTCTGATCTCATTCCTAGCTAACCGAATGAACCGAGAAAATAACCAAAGGAATGTAGTAATAAGACAAATCCTTCCAATCACACTTACGAAGCATCAATAGATGACCATTTAAAAAATTTCCATTTTGTCCTAATAAGGACGGAATCTCTGCCAGTTTGTTGGAATGCGGTTGCTGATTAAGAAAGATATGGAATAAAGATTCCTCCTCGATAAGACAAAAGGACAAATAGAAGGTCCTCTAAGACCTTTTAAGCTTCAAAATATCATCGGTAGGAAGTAGTTTCTTGAATAACTTCCAACAAAAGAAGGACATGGATGGAGTGATATATTTATTCCATAATTTATTACCCCGATCATTCTTACGCAATTTGAAACAAGATTGATAAACAAATTTAGATAAACTACTGATTAGCGGGATTTTTGGGAATTAATTTATCCTTGCTTTGTAAGAGCTTGAATAGGAATGGATTGAATTTTGTTTAATAATGTCGAGCTGTAGATGATTTTGAAGCATATCGGTATTCCATTTATGCTCTTTCAGTAATCGGCAACGGTTTTAATATTTGAAGAAGAAGTAAAAAGATGAGATCTAAAGAATCATCATACAACCACTTATCAGACCAAAAATTAATTTGGCCATTACCGATCTCCCAGTAAAGAGATCTTCGGCCTTCATTCTTACTTTGACAATTCCTTCCAAGTTCTAGAGTCACCCACTTTGTATTGCACTTGAGTAGGATGAGTATTATAACGATATTTGCTATGCATGAATTTAGACCAAAGAGAATCTTTAGCTCTAAATCTAAGCCATTATTTGCTGATAGAAAGAAAAGCTAAGATGTTGAAAGCTTTTAAACCCAAGACCCACCACGGTCAACGAGGCTTACATAATTTGTCCCAATTTGTCAATGTAGTTGTTTGTGATTACCTTCCCATAAAAATTTATTGAACATGATTGAAATTAACTTCACGGGTACTCTTCTTCATTCTTACCATTTGGAGAATGTAAAGAGGAAAAGATGATAGTATACTCTTAAGAAGAGTTATTACGCACTCCATTGGATAAAAAAATGTTAGACCAACAATTAATTTGAGAAGAGATCTTAGTGACAATATCATCATAGTGGCTTAACTTCCTTCTTCCTTTAATCGATGGAAACCCCAAATACGGCGAAGGAAAATGAGCTTCCTTAAAACCGGTAAAGTCAACAATCCGATTTTTAATAGGTATGCTGATTTTAGAACACACTTAAAAATTGACATTTTGGTTTGTTGAAGAGCATACAGAAACACTTTCAAACATAGCCAATGTTTTCATTAAACATTTGATGGATTGCTTACTTCCATTAGAGAACACAATAACATCATCGGCATAGGCCAGATGAGAGATTAGTTGTGAAGATCTATCTTTGAAATTGAGTATATGTATGAGATAAGCTGAATTTGATTTAACATCCTTGATAAATAATCAAAAGCAAGGATGAAAATGTAAGGTGACAAAGGATCACCTTGTTTAATACCTCTACCGGAAGAGAAAAAACCATGGCATTCCCCATTGATCATAACAACATAGTAATTGTTGGTAAGCCATTTAACAATCAAATTGCGGAAATCGGCTTTGAAACCCCTTGCCTCCGATACCTTAATAATGAATTTCCAACTAATTGTATCAAAAGCCTTGGCCAAATCTAATTTAAAAATAATGTTAGAGCCTCTACAATTTACTGTCGAGGTCGTTTAAAAGCTCTTGAGCCAAAAGTACATTTTCACTTAATACTTCTCCCTTTTAAGAAAGCGGCTTGATTTTACGAAATTAGATCATTGAGCAATGGTTGTAATACGGCCATGATAACCTTACTTATGATCTTAGAAAAAGTGGAAGTTAAACTAATTGGCCTAAAGTCGGACCAGAAGTTTTCATAGTATTCTTAGGTATCGAATTATAGTAGAAGAAGCAAAATATTTAGTCGATTGAATACCATGGAAGAAACTTTTCACTGGCGGTAATATACGATTTAATAAGATACCGAAATTTTTATAAAAATCGGTGTGAACCCATACTGAGTCGAGCAATCTTATCACTTTCCATAGAGTTAATGGCAATAAAAATCTCATGTTCATTAGGAGAAGCGGCTAAATCCGAGAGATTGAGAGATGTTCCGAGAATAAGAAAAAATAGGCTGCAGAAAAAAGATTAGATTTGGTGTCACGGGCGGCAAATAATTCTTTGAAATAGGAAACGAGCATTCTCGGCAATATCCTTAGTACTTAACAGACATCTATTATCCAATGTCTTAATGCGAAGAATGGTATTAACGACTCTTTTGTGTTTAATAATAGCATGGTAAAATTTGGAGTTTACGTCCCCATGGTGAAACCATTTTGCGACGATTTCGATGCGGGAAAAACTTCCTCTTGATGAATAGCAGATTTAAGATTTGCCATTGCAACGAGTTAATTGTTGTTCGAAACCCTCCCATTTTCAACCTCTTTCTCCACGGCAGAAACCATAGCCTCGGCGAAATGACTTTTTGTTGGATATTACCAAAAACGATCCGGTTCCAAGATTTAAGTTCCTTAGCTAGTCTTTTCTGTAAAAGCCACAATTTAACAATAGGATTTGGAAGCCCATTTAGAGGAGCACACCAATTTCTCTCGAGTAGATTTGCGAAATCGGGATGTTCGGACCATACATTGAGATATACGAAAGAGTTAGCTTTTACCACGAAGAAGGGAGCACGGCAAATGAGCGATGGAGAATGATCGAACCCATTCTAGCCGGATGTTTAACTTTAGAGATGGGGAACATGTTAATCCAAGATTGATTAACAAGTATTCTATCAAGTCTTTCATATAAGGAACCTCTCTTCCAAGTGAAAGGAGAACTGCTCGAATCCGATGTCGATAAGTTTGGCGGTATTAATATCTGAGTAAATTTTAACATGTCATTTAGATTGGGATTCCTTCCACCTTTTTTCTCACTAGGGTGAGCAATGCAATTGAAGTCTCCACCCACCATCCAACCTTCGAGACATTGTAAAACTAATCTTTTGAATTTTATCCCAAAGGTCCGATCTATCATTTGGAAGAGAAGCGGCATATACAAATGATGCAAAGCCTTGAAAATGATCGATACGAAAATGGAAATGTAATATCGAGGATGATCCAGAAGAACATTCAGTAATAATTCTTTTCTATATAATATCCAGGATCTTATTAGAACAATTAGATAAGAAAGAAAAACCGGGAAACTTTCTTGTGAATCTACCAAAGTTAGATTTCACCGAAGGGTTCCAAAATCACAATCACCCGAGAACTTGTGAATCCTGTTTAAACTCAGAAGTTCTATTAAGGGAGCCGGGATTGGCCACTCCCCTAATATTCCAGGCATATGAACTTAATCATGGGGCAATTCTTCCACTTCTAGTAAGCACTAGAAGAAGAAGGGATAATGTTGGATTCGGATAAGGCCGATAAATCGGCGAGTTTTCTTTTTCTTTTTAGACTTTTGGATCAACCGATCATCCTTGAGTTCATTAACAGTGAATCGAAGATTATCGAAAGAGTTTGTTAACTCATTTTGAGAGGCATTTTGAAATATAGGATAGTCGACGAGGCATGGGGGTAGTCGAAAGCTGAGATTATATTGTATATTATTTGAATGTTTCACATTACTTCCAACAGGATCCATAACAGTACTTCCATTATCAAGAATATTCAAGTCAGAAGAATTCTCAGATTGGATAAGAGAAGGAACATCAGCAACTTTTTGAGTAACTTTCTGCATAAGTAAACATGAATTATCAACAGGATCTAACACTTCCAAAACGGGAATGTTTGTAACGGAGTTCATTATCAGTGAGAACCTCTTCTTCAGGAATCCTTGACAAGGATGTATTGGAAACATCAGAAATAATTACAGAATCAGATATAGATAAGTTGATGTCAGAAACCACATTAGGAATTGAGGGAAGCTTGCTAGTAACGAGCGGGAACATCAACAACGGAATCCATAGCCTCCATTGCGACGGCGGGGAAGATTGATAGCGGTTAATCCGGTATTCATATACGCGAAGCCTTAGACCCCATTTCAACGGCGGGAGCATCAATATGCAATTCGGCGGAGTATAGCGGGAACTACATCGGATATTTTGCCGGCGGTAGAATTATTCATTTTGGCAACGGAGGCCTAAGATTAGGATGTATCCTATAGCGGTTATCCTTATTATGACCAAACATCTTGCAATTACCACAATATGCGGGCCTTTGTTCAATAACTAGCTGCTGCCAACTAACCATTATGAGGGGATCCGCCAAATTTCCTCGACATCGGGAAGAGTAATGTCCCTTTCAACAAGGATCCTTGCTAAAGAAGGTCTAGACAAATTAAAAGTAGAGATATCGAATTTGAGAGGTTTCCCCGATGCGGTACCAATAGCATATATCACTTGATGATTGAAAAATTGTAATTTCGGATTAGGAATTCTATACCGAACGGGAATAATAGGAGCTTCTTGATTAGAATCAAAATCGAGGAGACCATTTCGAGATTTTCATATATTTACCATCCGACATCGAAGAACTTTTAGAGAACAAATTGGCATAGTCATCTTCTTTAGAAAGCTTTATCATTATGTGTCTTCCATCAAACAACCCGACTTTCCATGAGCCGGCTAATTTCGAATCTTGAAAATATTTCCTTATTCTCTCCATCTTAGGGTGCCCGTATTGAAACTTCCCCACGAAGTAAGGCGATGAACTTCCACCAAGAAGCAAGTTCGGATTCGGTGAAAATCAAGGCGAGGTTTACCTCCCTTCTTGCATACTTGTTTGATAAAAGGGCAATTACCCCTACTGCGGCAGTCTCATGATAGCAATGGGGAAAAACCAATTTATCAGTCGAATCTACGGCAGCATTAACCACATCCACAAAAGAATTCTTGCCGGGAATAGCAAAGAAGAGGAATCGGCCATGACGAGAAGAGCATGAAATTCGAGTGCTGAATTTCGAGAACCCGAGGGAAAACGAGAAGAGGGGTAAATTCAAGAATTATGAAATTACCCAGGAAACATCAAACGATCAACGGGAGATTAATCGAGATATTAGAAATCCTCGAGGAAAAGTATCGGCGGATGAAATAAATCATCAGAGAACCCGCCTTAAAATTCGGAGCTTCTCTCTCTTCCTCCATCATGAGGATGTATATATATATATATATATATATATATATATATATATATATATATATATATATATATATATATATGCACATATATACCTATATATATACACACATATATATATACACATATATATATACCTATATATATATATATATATATATATATATATATATATATATATATATATATATATATATATATATATATATATATATATATATATATATATATATATATATATATATATATACATATATATATATATATATATATATATATATATATATATATATATATATATATATATATATATATATATATATATATATATATTTATAATTTATTTAAATATTAAATATTTTTATAATTAAATTATATTTATTAAAAATATCTTATAATTAAAATACTTAAAATAAAAATATAATATTATATAAATAATATATATATATATATTATAAAAACTAAAAAAAATAAAAGGACTACATAGGTTCCTTACATGTTAATACCGAGCAAAAGCAAAAGTACAAGAACGAACGAAATTACAACGGAAATTTAAAAATGGGGGGGGATCTTGGCGCAAATGAGGTATTGACGCTATCGGGCAAATCGAGATTGTAGACCGAATCCATGCCGGGAGAATGCATCGAAAGGAAAAGGTTACGCCGAGAAGAGAAAATCGAAAACTTCGAGATATATGAGTGATGTTCACAGTCGAAGTGGGAGAACTCGGATTATCCGCAGTGATCGAGAAAATGAAGTTCGAGAGGGAGGGGTATTAGAGACCGGAACGATAGAGGAATCGGCACCATTCGGTCGACTAGTTCGTGTTGGTTGGTTACCCTCTATGAAATTAAAAGAGAATTTGGTGCGGGGGGATTTAATTGTATGGATTTGCTTGCGACCAATAATTATGATGCCGATTAGTATGAGGAATATTATTAAGGTTGTTGATCGAATCATTTGAGTCCACCTCGATCCAAATATTGGTTCGAGCAAGCTTTCCGGCTAATTGTAGTGCCCACGGCACGACGATAAGCTCGGCCTCAAAAGCATCTTGTGCGGCAACGGGGGCTTGAAAATATAAAAGACATTTACGCAAGATGGTTTTCGAAGATGCCCCTACTCCGAGCACTTATCTTTAGAGTAACTCCCATCGGTGTTAATCTTAATTGTGTTACTATGAGGAGAACTGCCATCTAACAATTTTGATAAGAGGAGAAAAGACGGTAGGTGGTAGACTCGAATTGTAAGATATTAGGGAACCTCTTATATGTAATGATTTTGCTTATGTAAGATGCGAGTTTCTCACCACGGTAGATACAAGCTTGCGGGAATGTCTTCAAATTTGGACGTAGTTTCTAGCCATCCAGGATGAGACCAAAGCACGATGAATTGAATGGTATTAAATTTTTTACCATTCCACTCTTGCCGACAGGTGTGGAACTGCTCCAGTGAAGATTAATACACCCCTTTCTTAGATGAGAAATAAGGTCTTGCCAAGCTTGGTAGTGAGAAGGTTGCATACTGAAAAAAAGATGAGGTAAAGTTTCTTCTATTTGGTGACAAAGTATACATATGGAAGGCCCTCTCAGTCCTTTCAATGAGTATGTCATCTGTGGGGATAATGCTATGAAGTGCTCTCCAACAAAGGAAGGACATGGATGGAGATAGGAATTTGCTCAAGGTAGTTTCCCCCAAGGTACAGAAGGCCATTGAACAATTTTACTATATATGGCTTTGGTAATGCTTTGAAACTTATTGATTTCCAGATTAATATGGTCGGGTCTCCCCATGGAGGAATTTGACGGTAGAAATACTGATGAGTGATGATCCTGTGGGATTTCTCTAAGGTGTGGGAGAGACCGATTTTGGCCATCCCGGAGATCGGCCACCTTTAGAGAATGATCCAACTTTGAGCGGCTCTAGGAATAAGCCGAGTCTTTAGGACACCGGTTGTCGAACGAAAATTTATCTCCCCATTTCCCGACTTCCGAATGAAATGGTTCTCGGCCTCTGTCTAGCTTTAATCATTTTTACCCAGGATTTTAGAATCCCCCACTCTTCTAACAACAAGAAAAGGATGGATGTCCGTTTGTCTCCTTTCAGAATTTTCCACAAAAAGAGAGGGGGGGGGGGGGGGGGGGGGGGGGGGGGGGGGGGGGGGGGGGGGGGGGGGGGGGGGGGGGGGGGGGGGGGGGGGGGGGGGGGGGGGGGGGGGGGGGGGGGGGGGGGGGGGGGGGGGGGGGGGGGGGGGGGGGGGGGGGGGGGGGGGGGGGGGGGGGGGGGGGGGGGGGGGGGGGGGGGGGGGGGGGGGGGGGGGGGGGGGGGGGGGGGGGGGGGGGGGGGGGGGGGGGGGGGGGGGGGGGGGGGGGGGGGGGGGGGGGGGGGGGGGGGGGGGGGGGGGGGGGGGGGGGGGGGGGGGGGGGGGGGGGGGGGGGGGGGGGGGG
>JAKZJZ010000741.1:0-39126 GCA_022702705.1 Papilionanthe hookeriana x Papilionanthe teres
CTTTTCATAAATTTCGAAGCCTTTATGCTATTTACTGGAAAAAAATGTGATTTTAATTTTGGTGATGATTGCCTAAAAGCTTTTGAAACTTTAAAGGAAAAATTAATCACTGCACCTATTTTAGTTTCACCTAACTGTAAAAAACCTTTTCAATTAATGTGTGATGCTAGTGATTATGCTATCGGAGCTATTATAGGTCAGAAATATGATAAGATTTTCAAAGTGATTTACTATGCTAGTAAAACTCTTAATGAAGCTCAAATTATTTATACCACTACTGAGAAAGAGTTATTAGCTATAATATTTGCCTTTGATAAAATCATATTTAATTGGAACTAAATGTGTGGTGCATACTAATCATTCAACTTCTAAGTATTTAATTAAGAATAAGGATGCAAAACTAAGATTGATTAGATGAATTCTTCTTTTGTAAGAATTTGATTTCGAGATAGTAGATAGTTGTCAGCATATTTTTAGGTTGAGTGTTGTATTTTTTAAAAGAGGTCGCCTACAGAAATTGTTGGCGAATTTTTAATTTAGTTTAAATAAATAATTTGAAAAGTAGTATTTGATTTTGAAAATAATTTTAAATTTGAAAATTTTAAGATATGAAATCAAACTGATCTCACATCCCGAATAGTTTATATAAACGAGCACCGCACCACAAACCGTATATCTATCCCGAAGAGTAGACACACCGCTCGATGATGGGGCTCGATTAAATAAACTAGAAGATTTGTGACATCCGTTTGGTCTACGAACCAATTTTATAAGCCGACAAGTTCCCCCGCTTAATATAAATGAATTAAACAGGGTTTATATTACTCGGGTTCTTAAAGTTCCCTATAAGGGCAAGCCCCTATAGTTAATTACATCTTAAATGAAGTGAATCATTTAAGAAAACTCTCGATAATGATCGGTGGTTTTGCTTCTCAAGAATTTCAAAGTTTAAGGTTTTCAAAGGATTGGATTTTTGAAATTTCAAAAGGGATTAGCTCAAAATTTGGAACATATTATTTTCAGTGAGTCCAAAGGAAGAGAAGTAGGAGAAGCCGAGGATCCAAGAAGAATCTCGCAACTTCCCAAACTATCCTATTGTTTGGCTTAGATTTAAGAAAATCCTAATATTATTTCGATATTTCAATCTTTCCAATTTTAATTAATTTGGACTTATATTTGTATGATAAAATCATATAAATAGCCTCGAAGATATGAGGGTTTATGTCGTACCGAACGACTACCTCGGAGTCCTAAGACCTGTTAGGGCTTAATTTACATGACATGATCATGCAAATGCCTAACGAAGAGTTGAGGATTTATGTTGCACTAAGCAAACTACCTCGAAATCCTATGGCTTGGTTATTTAATTCTAAGAAAGTTTTGCTGAAGTAGACCCGAGTTTTGTTGATGACGATGGTCGTGTCGCCCACCATGCTCCGAGCTCCTTGTTGTTGCAGCAGGTTTAGTTTTAGAAGTCATAAATCAGGAGATGAGAGAAGTGTTTTGGTTTAGAAATCTTAAAAATTCAAGATGTTTTTAATGTTTTAATTAAAACAAATCTTAAAGTTGATTATAACGTAATCGATTAAGATCTCACTGTTCCGTCATCCCGACACCGTTATTTTCATCGAATTCACTTAGTCCATATGAATTTGCTAAACTCAACTGAATGAGTTCCACACTTTCATTTAGACCGTGGGAAATCCCGTTAGCAACACGTTGGTTACATCATCCGAGGTATTCCCGATCATTCAACGAGACGTTTTAATTTAGTTGCAATTGTAGTTTTGTTGTTCTGTTTGTGATTAAATTTTGAGTTGTTTTATATTTTGAAATGTTGTGGTGGTGAATTTTATCTTACAGATGATTTTTAATTTAGTTTTGGTTTCAGCTTTAGGGACTACCCTAAAGGTTTTGGTTTTCATGCAACGGTTGTTTATCATGCAAGAAAAGTAAAGTGCTTTGCGATTAATTAAATTGCGAGAAGGTAAATTGCAATAAAATAAAAGCGTACCTGGAGGGTCTTCCCATCATCCCAAGCTGCACTTTAAACACATGTTAAAGCATTTAAATACTTCAACGAGTACCTAGGTAAAGCTAAGGGAAAGGTTTTTGTTGTCTATCAAAGTCCTAATCCTATAGTTAGTCATCTCCTATGACGTCTAGGTTCTTGTATTTTGATTTAAGGACGATTTTCTTCATCAAAGAACAACTAAGTTCAATTGTTCTTATAAACATCCTATCATATTGAGGAAGTGCTTAAGACGAGTCTTAAACATCTTTTCAATATTGCTAGGATTGTTCTAAGTCCAAATGGATTTAATTAATCAGGTGAAGTAATCATCCGAGGTTTAATTAAGTTTTGTTCTTTTGCTCAGTGAACTAGGATGTTTGAATATCCTATGAATGAAGTGACACTTCACCTAATACTCCATTTAGGAGTTATGATAACAAGAGCTTTTAAGGGCAAATTGATGTTTTAGTGATTTGTGATTTAATTTAATTTTTGATTAATGGATTTAAGTTTGGAATAATGTTCAAGTTGTTAGATCTATTTCGAATTCTTTATGTCTTAAGTGATGTTATATTTAATTCAATTTAATTTAATTTAATTTAATTTAATTTAATTTGAGTTTAGTTTTAATTTTAATTTTATTTTAATTTTAATTTTAATTTGATTTTATTTTATTATTTAATTTAATTTAATTTAATATGTTTATAATTTAATTTAATTTAATTTAATTTAATTTTAATTTTTAATTTAATTTTAAATTTTAATTTAAATTTATTATTTTAATTTTAATTCAATATTTTATTTTTTATGTTTTAAAGATGATTTAATTTAATTATTAAAGTATTAATTTAATTGAAATTTTGATTTAATTTAGTTTAAATGTTTTAATTTTAATTTAATTTAATGATTAAGACTTTTAGTATTTTAAATCTTGAGTTTGGATTATCATTTTAATTGGGAATTAAATATTATTGAGATGATTAATTTAGGGATTCTTAAATTAAAGAACAAATGTCTTCTAAATAATATCCCTATTTTAATAATTTCAATTTTTACTAATCTTCCAAATTTAATTAATTAATTGATTAAGGTTTATTCTTAAAAATGATCGATGGGTTTCTACCCTTTAATTATTTAAATTTCAATCATCCAAATCAGATTAGGATCAAATATTTTACTCTTTCATTTTATTAAGCCTAAAATTTTAATTAAAGGTTGAAAATTTTAATTACCATTTTGCCTCTTCAAGCTTAATAATTCCATAACTCACTAAATTGAGCTTAAATGAATTTGAAATTTTTATGTGACTTCACTCACATGTCAATTAAGACTCTAGAGGAGAAAATGTGATTTTTCTCGTATTTAATTTATTTATATAATTATTTTTTGTGGAAAATAGGGATTTTCAAGGAAAATTCAATAAGATGACCAAGGAAAATTTTCTATCCTTAAGAAAATTATGGGGAACTCCTAATGACCAGAGGACTATTTGGAATAATTTTGGTGATTTTTTAATTTTATTTTTAGTTATTATAATTATTTTGAGTTTTGGAGCATTAATTAATTTAAAAATAAAATAAAGGTTGAAAAATGAATTTTATATTTTTCAAAAATCGTCTCTGATATCAGAGAAACCAGAAACCAATTTTTATAATTTTCTGATTTTTCTTTGATTTATTAGAATTATTTTAGTGAAAAGGTTGAAAAATACATTTTTAATATTAAAAAATTACATTAAACCTTTAAAATTCAATATCTTATCCTAGGGACTTAAGAAAAATATTTGGTTTGTTCCTAAGTGTTTAGAATTCAAAATATGACATTTTGGTGATTTTTTAATATTTTTGTGATTTTTATTATTTTTTAATTATTAAAAATATTAAAATAATGATAAAAATCAACTTTTTTAGAAAATTATAATTTTAATTTTCCTAAGTTCCTCTGATATCGAGAAGCTCCAAAACCATTTTTGTGAATTTTTGAAAAGTATTTTGTGAGTTATGAATTTTTAAAGTTCGATTTCATTCATGGGCTTAATTAACCCATTTGGTGGGGCTAACCAAGTCCAATTGATCTCAAATTTTTATGTGGTGTTCTCCTATCCCTAGAGGATAGTGGAGAATTATTTTTAAGTTAATTTGATGAATGGTTAACCCTAATTAATTAAAGTTCAATTTTGGGTGTTTAGGCCAATTAGAGTTGTTCAAAGTGAATTAGCTCAAAAATTATTTTTCCTAGGTCCCTCTGGTCATAAGAAACATCACTAAATTTTCCTAGAATTTATTTCTCAACATGCTAATTATTGGAATTAAAACACTCAAAATAGTAACATGCACTTGAAAAATCAATAACTTCTCATAAGGATGGCTCTCAACCTTGAAAATTCAGGGAATGTTCCCAAGTTCAGAGGCTTCAAAAGCCCTATGGTCTCATGCCATGGTGAATTTCCTATATGCATGGAGAATTGAAATAGTGCAGAGAGTAAATAAATCATTAAAAATAAAATACTTAATGAAATTACTTGATTTCTTTTCCACATTATTCTCCTCTGTTCACTGAGCAAGAGGGTATTTTTATTTTATTTTTAGGATTTTTCTACACAAAGTTATGAATTTTTGAAGTTCTGGTTATTTAATAAATAAGAAAAATCCCTATTTTCCTACTTATCCACGCGGCGCCGCGTCAACCTCGGCAGCTCCGAAGCTCCACGCGTCGTCTCCTGATTCGGTGCTGCCATCCAACTCAGCGCTCCAGGGGCCCGCGGTTCATGTCCCATTACTCTGTCCGGCACGATCCTGGCCGTCCACTCAATACACGCGCGATCCAACGGTTCCCAGTCATCGTCTACGACTGGTGTGAACCCGTGACCGTCAACCTTCTAACCCTAATTTCTCACTCGATTCTCAACGGATTTTCGAGTTCTTATGCTCTATGGATTCGTCTTGAAGAGACGAACACATCCATACGGTAAACATGCATTGAAATCGATCCAAACTAAATCGAGAATCTCTCGGAAGCTCGTGAGGAAGAGTGAGTCCATACCTTTGCTCGGAGAAGTGAAGCTTCGATCTGAGAGTTGTGTCACGTTCGATTGGGTCCAAGCAAGCTCCAGATGAAGTCCCTTGGCCTCGTGAATTGTCTAGGTATGATTTCGACCAAGCCCGATCACAAAGCTTGGAGGCTGGAAGCAATGGCTGGCCTGGTGAGGGGGCTTTTGCTGGGAAACTTCTCCTCTTGGTCTGGTGAAGGTGTAGGACCAATCAATTTGGAGATTGGCTCACCGTGGTGAAGTGTCCCGGTTTTGGGCTTGAATTTCAACTCCGAAATCGAGCTCACAGAGAGGAAATGGCAGGGGGATTTCAGTGGAGATCAAGTTCTCTATGTGTAGAGAGTAGTCCGGGATGATTTTGGCAGTGGTTTCGCAAGGTTTGGTTCAAGCACCTCTCATGGCCGAGAGGAGGTGGTGTTTAAATAGAGCATGGCCGGAGGGCTCTCCTGTGGGGTTTAAGGCTCGGGATCACCTGCTCCGGTGAGGAGAAGAAGAGCTATGCTGTCCATTTGGGTCGAGACAAGTCAGCAAGGGAGAATTGAAATTTTGCTGCCTCACATAGAGCTTTCGACCATGGCGTTTTCCGGCGATCCAGTGCGCCGGCCGGCTGAGCACTGGGTCACCATCTCGAGTCCAATGGGGTCGTGGGTCGGCAATGGTGCAGTCAATCGGAGCTTTGACATGTGTAAAGGGGCTGAATTGAAATGGAATGGGGAAGAGTGTATTTTGGGCTTGGTTTGGTCAATCCATGGAAATAGGCTTGGTGCACCTCCCCAAGACCTGATTTGAGCCGAGGGAATCATTTAGGTCAGCCTGGAATGGGTGGTGAAGTCTCCATCCATGGTGAGATGGCTAAGCATGGTTTAGTGTGCGACATGGTTATGGTTAAAAAGGCTTAATGAAGGATTAGGAAAGGGGCCCTCCTTTTGCCATTAATGGCTTGGTCACATGTCAAACCTTCCATGGCTTCATATGGCTTGTAAATGGCTTGCTCATGGCTCCATGTGGCTTGGGACAAAGCTTGGTCATTTACATGAAAAAAGGTTTTAGAATTTTTGGTAATTTAGGGATGATTTGATGGGATTTGGCATATGGCTTGATTTGAAATTATTTCATCATGGATTTAGAACTTAGGAGATGGTTTTATCAAATGGATGATGATAGAGGATTGTTATGTGGGCTTCAAGATGGATTTTGGGCTTTTAGGAAGGCTTAAGGGAATGAGCCTTTAGGTTTAAGAATGAATTCATGGATGGGAATTTTGTAGAAGTTTGGGGCAAATAATTGTTGGGTTTGGTTTGGGGATGTGTCATGAGTGATTTGAAATGAATTTGAGGTGGTTTGGGTTTGAATCGGGTCGAATTTGGGTTGATTTGGTAAATGGGCCAATGTAGGTCAAATCGGGCTAATTTGGGCCAATGTTGGGCTAAGGTTGAAATTGATGTAAAATTAATGTTGGGAAATATTTATGGGAGTGTTTCAAAGAGGTTTTAACTTTGGTTGGGTTTTGGTTTTGGGACTTGGGCTTATTTGGGTTAGGTTTGGTTTAGGTCAAAATTGGGCTTTTTGGTTTTGGGTTGAATTTGAGTGGGGTTTGGGTCCAAATTTTGGGCAAATTATGTTAGTATTTTATTTGTGGGGATGTTAGGGAAGGTTTAGAAAAGGTTTGGGGTCAATTGGAGTTGAATTGGTTTGGTTTGGGCTAAGTTTGGTCATGGGTCCAAATTGGGCCTTAAGGTCAAAAGTAAGATTGGATTCAAATGTCAATCAAATTGGACTTGGATTTGGTCTAGATTGATATTGTGGATGTTAAATTAAAGTTTAGAATTGAATTGGACCAAAATTGGGGTCAATTGGGTAGATTTGGCTTGACATCGGGTTCACTGAGTTAAGAATGGGCTAAATCGGGGGTTTTGGTAAAAGTGGGGTAAATTGACAAAATTGGCCCATGGTGTAGTTGGACAAAATGAAATTAGGAATATTTGGGATTTTCTGGAATTTTCTGGGAATTTTCTGAATTTTTGGATTTTTTGGCTAAGAGGGGCATTTTGGGTATTTGGAGGGTATTGGGGGTACTTTTGGAATTTTTGGTATTTTTGGCTATGGATGATCAATTTGAGTGGAGGGAAATGTTTAGGAATTGGTTTTGGGGAATTTTGGGTAATTTAGGTGATTTTGCAAATTTTGGGTAGTTTCAAGGGCATTTGGTAGGTTAGGTGGGGCCGTGGCCCCCGGGTCAAAAATTGAAATTTTGAAAAAAAGAAGATTGATTAAATATGAGTGAAATGGAAGCACTTTGGTTGAGCCATGAAGCCATGTTAAGACTATATGAGCTATGAGAGGACTCATTCGAGGCATTCACTATGTTGTTCCTAACCCTCTTGACCTAGGGGCTTAGTGGTTAAGGTCCATCCATATGAATTACCTACATGAGTCAAGGAGTCAAGTTGGTATGGGTGTGGTTTTAGGATTTGGATTGTGTGTGTGAGAGTGTAGAGTGTGAGTGTAGTGAGTGTGTAAGTCAACCCTCACTGCACTAAGCCACCTAGTGGTGGTCCTAAGGCCAGAGAGTCCTATAGGAACTCATCCTTTAAACCTTCACATTCGATTTCAACCCTCTAGGTGATTAGGGGTCTACAATCAAGCTTGTGGGGTTTGCAGGGAGTCAAGAAGTGGTTCAGATTTCTAAAGGGTGGGTCCCACTTCTAGTCCTCTAAGATGGTCAAAGGAAAAGCCTAAGGCTAGATCCTAAGCACTAAAGAAGGAAGAGAAGACCTCATCAAAAATGAGGTCAACAAATGGACCCCCAATAGGTGTGGTGAGCTAACCAAGCGCACCGCGCGTATTGACGTTGACCGAAGAGATCAACAGAACTAAAACATATGTCCAAGTGACAAACTTAGGATGAAGTGTAAGAAGTTTCCACCGGGGAGTATCGGTAAATCTCCAAGATCGAAGATTCCAGTAACTCTCGCCGGGGAAAAAGGAGGTGAATTTCAGATCACAAGATTTCAAGAGATTGGATCTTAGATTCGTTTCATTTTTTTATTTCAAGTTTTAATTTTGAGTTTGAATTTCGATTCGAGTTTCAATTTTGATTTTATGCGGAGAAAAGAGTAGGGTTAAGGTCCATCCGAATGCATTTGTATGCTGAGAAGGAAGTAGGACTGAACCTATTCCAAATGCCGAGGAAGAATAGGACAAAGCCTATCCGAAATGCAGAGTGTTTTAATTTCAATTTCTTGCTGAGAGGGTCAAATTTTGAGATTGCTGAGAAAGGAGTAGGACTGTGCCTATCCCGAGTGCTGAGAATTGCTGAGAAGGGAGTAGGGCGAAAGCCTATCCCGAATGCTGAGATTTGCCGAGATGGGAGTAGGCGAAGCCTATCCCGAATGCCGAGATGGGAGTAGGGCGGAAGCCTATCCCGAATGCCGAGATTGCCGAGATGGAGCAGGCGGAAGCCTATCCCGAATGCCGAGATTGCCGAGATGGGAGTAGGGCGGAAGCCTATCCCGAATGCCGAGATTCGTCGAGATGGGAGTAGGGCGGAAGCCTATCCCGAATGCCGAGATTGCCGAGATGGGAGTACGGCGGAAGCCTATCCCGAATGCCGAGATCGCCGGATTTGTCGAAATTTATTTATGCGGAGATCGAGGGAAATTTTGCCGAGGTCCAGCTTATGCAAGTGTTGTGAAAGATTTTGTTGATATTTGGGAATGCAGAGTTTTATGAATGCAGAGACTGAACATATTGCTGGGATTTACTAATGCAGAGATCGTGAAAACATATTGTAAAGTGCAGAGAATGTTTGTAGGAGTTCATGTGGATTTGAAGTTCTTTTTAATGTTTGGATTTTTATGAAAGAGAGTTTCTTATTTATTCTCCTTTTCTTTTCTGTTCTTTGTTCGAAGTTCATTTAACTTTAATGGCGTTTCCTCACTCAATTCGCACAAAAAGAGGTGAAGGCAAAATGTGACATGGTCACTTTCATTCCAATCTTGTTGAAGATACATCATACAACTCGATCTCGAAATATTTCTCATACAATCCATGACTCAAAACGGACTATGTATGATTCTTGTTGATCCATCCAAAAAGTATCCGTTAAATCCATGTCCGAATAATGAGATACACGGTCAATAACATCACCTTCCAAGCCATCCTCGCGTGAATGCCGCATGGATGTGCATCGGAGGTGTGCTATTTCCCGTGTAACTCACAGCCTCGTAAGGCCGGAGACTCTCCAATTCCGGATCCGGTCGGAAGTGGTATGGTGCCTTTCCGTCGTCCATCCTTCTAAAAGTGACGGAGATCCGCTCCACCGGTACTCCCGTATGCAATGCTTTGCGACGTCCGCTCCATTTCCTTGTAATATCATGACGGAACCTACCGGCAAGTGGTATCTCCACCGGCCCCTCGAACTTACCCGGCCTCGCTATCCGGAGGTCGATCCGAACATGATATCGCATCGGCCGACGAACGAAACCGTGCGTAAAGGTCCGACGAAGTCGTGGTGGTCTATGTGCGGAGGTATGCAGCCGCCCTTCGATAAATGTTGATGATGCAACTCGTTGGGTATACAGTCCACTGGCAGTACTCTCCACGTTATCATTCTTTTCACCATTCTTTTAATTATTCTCGCATCGGATCCACCTCACCGTGACGGAGTATCCCCGGTGGATTTCCTTTTCTGTCCTCTCGCGAAGTTATAGCAACATCCGCATTGTATCGTGACTCTTCCTTTCCCCGGCATCCATTTCCGGGGTTCCGAATAAGTCTTTTCTCTCGTACGGCCTCGCTCGACCCATCTTCTCGAAGTTCTAAAATGCAATCCACAATCTGCTCGTTGCTCGTACTCCGAGAATACACCCGTGTGTAACTCGAGGCCTTCCAAAATGTTGATTCTTTTCGCCTCTAATCCTCTCAAAGTATTCGAAGGTTTTCTTCTCAACATTTTGCATTCTTTCCAGCTCATATTCCGGGATGATCCGCAAGTGACGAGGCCTAGTAACGTATCGCGGGATGTACTGGCTCAATCCCGTCACGTTCTCCCCGCATACCTCGGCTCCTCGGGATCGTCTCCGTCGGGACATCCTCCGGGTCGCTCTCGCAACAAGGTTTCTTACCACCGATGGCTCTGTCCGGCGTCGTGGTAATCTCTCCGCCTCCGGTCTTCTTAGAGTTTCGTTTATCCTTTCGTTGTTCTTGGAACTTGTTCTCTCTTTTCGTGTTCCCGATGAACCGACATCTTCGAGATGTGTGTGTCGGCGATGGCGGTTGTTTCCTCGTGTTGATCCGTCGCTAGTTTAGTCAACATCTTGCGGATACGGCGATTTTTATTCCTTCTTCGAGTGAGCAGTGAGTGTAGCTCTCCTCACTTCTGAATTTCTGCGGCGCGGCGCCGACGAGCCTCGCCCTCTCGCCGCGGCAACTACCGACTTGATTTTCTTGCTTTCCTCGGTGTTTGTCTTTCTTTCTTGTTGCCGGATTGGTGGCTTGGGCCACCCATCTTCATCACTGTCTGGCTATGAAGCTCTTCTCGGTCCACAGGGACCCAATCATTTTCTTCATACTGTAGGCTGGCTGGTGTGAAGTCAGAATCAATTTCTATCACTGCTCCATCCTTCACCCTCTTTTCATCGAGTGCGAGACTCACGCTATTTTTAAAGTTTAGGACCAACCGCCCGTTCGACATTTCCCTGCAAAGAAGACAAGGAAAGGATCGGGGCCGTACTAAGAACAAGAACATTAAGAAAGTATTTATCACTGAAGATTCTTATTCACTTATTCCAATTTTAATTTTTAAGGAAAGCAGGAAAAGATAAAGAAAGATCAGGAAAAAGATTTGATTTGAAAGGAAGGGTAAAACTTTATTATTATGATTTTCACATATTTTATTTTTAGCACATATATTTTTTTATCCATTTTTTATGTTTTTGGGTTCGGACCCAGTCACAAAGTGATTGCTTCACCTGTGTTTCTAGGGATAAGACTCTATTTTAGAGGCCACCCTTCGAAACATCAGGTTGCGTAATACTTCTTCAAATATCGTCCATTGATTGGAAGCATTTGTCGTTCTCCTTGGCAATTCACAAGTTGGTAGGAGCCTCCTGAGTAGACTGCCTCGACCACAAACGGTCCTTCCCAAGTCGGCTCAAATTTGCCTCCTATCTTGCGATGTGCAAGAATAGGTCTTCCGAGAACAAGAACTAAGTCACCAACTTTCAAAGTTCTCGGCGGACCCGCCTTATCATGGGCCTCGATCATCTTAGCTTGGTACAGTTCCAAATTTTGTTGTGCTGCAAGTCTTTTTCCTTCCAAGTTTTCCAGCTCTTCCAACTGTAATCTGGCATTTTCTTCTGTAGTAATTTTATTTGCAACTGCAATCCTGAGTGATGGAAGTTGAACCTCTAAAGGTAAAACTGCCTCGGACCCGTACACCAAAGTATAAGGTGTAGACTGAGTAGGAGTCCTGAAAGTCGTCCTGTAGGCCCATAAGGCTTCTAACAACTTCTCGTGCCAATTTCTCTTGTTGTCATCCAAAGTTTTCTTTAAAATCTGAACGAGAGTTTTATTAAAAGCCTCGGCCAAGCCGTTTGCTCTTGGGTAGTAGATCGTTGAATATCGCCAATCGATTCCATGTCTTCTGACAAAATTGTTGATTTTTGTACTTCTGAATGCGGACCCATTATCTGAAATGATTCTGCGCGGTACTCCGAAACGATATACAACTTGATTCTTGAAAAATTGTAGCACGTGGTGTGCCTTTACTTCTCTGAGTGGAACTGCTTCTGCCCATTTAGAAAAGTAGTCCGTAGCCGCAAGGATGAAGCGATGTCCTCTCGAAGAAGGTGGTTCTATCGGACCCACTATATCCGTGCCCCAACACTCAAATGGCCATGACGCAATTGTCTGATGTAGCACGTTCGGAGGTCGGTGTAGAACCACCCGTGCACTCGGCACCGGTGACAACTTTTGGCAATCTTCATGCAACCGGTCATCATCGAGGGCCAATAATACCCTAGTCTTTTAATTTTCATTTTCATTTTCGGACCCGATCGATGAGCGCCACAAAGTCCCGAATGCACTTCTTTGACAATTTCACGAGCCTCGACCCGCTCGAGCATCTTAACCACATCTGATCAAAAGACCTTCTGTATAATGTATTGTTTATTAATGCGTAAGACAGAGCTCTTTTCTTGATTTGATGTGCTAATGACTTATCGTCTGGTAATTTCCCTGTTTGCAGGTAGTCTATTAGCGGCTGACGCCAATCTTCTGTGTTTTCCGTCACCGCCGCAACCGATTCCTCTCGCTTTTCTGATTTCTGTATCATATCCATGTCGAGCCGTGATAGGACCTGTCGTCCTCGAACTAACACTTCAACTGACTCATCTTGTAAGCAGGCAAATTCTTTTGCAAGGCGAGCTAGCGCATCCGCGAGAGCATTTTCTTTCTTGGGGATCTTGTAGATCGTTACATTCAGAATATGTTCCAATAGTTTCATGTCATACTGAAAGTACTGCTCGAGTCTTGGCTTTAAGATTCCGTATTGTCCTCGCGACCTGTCGAATGATCAACCGAGAATCTCCGTAGATGTCGATGTCCGTTATTCCCATTTGAATGGTCAGCTTCTAGTCCCGTTACGAGGGCTTCGTATTCTCGCCTCGTTGTTCGTGCACGACTTCGTTAAGTGGTAGGAGTATCTTAACATCCCTCGCTCCGTGTTATAAAGATTAGTCCGATTCCCGCTTTACCGGCACTATCGTTTGCAATTCTTCGTCTTTCCGTGCCGATGATGCTCCGTCGAAGCATAGTTCCCAACGTCGATCATCGGTGTCTTCTAGGCTCATTATCCGTTCGTCGTGCAAATCGTCGTCGAGAGGCGAATCCGCCGAGCAAGGGTGTGCCGCAAGGAAGTCACGCTAGCACTTGTCCCTTCACGGCACGGAGAGGAACGAAAGTTATGTCGAATTGCAACAAGATCATCGACCACCCGGCAAGTCCGCTAGAAAGTGTTGGACGGGTCATCAAATATCGCAACGGATTAACTTTCGAGATAAGGTCGACCTTATGAGAGAGCATGTAATGCCCGAGCTTTCGAGCGGCGAAGATCGTGGCCAAACAATGCTTCTCAATCGGAGGATACTTTACTTCCATCGGAATCAAACGACGGCTTAAGTAGTAGAGAGCATTTTCTTTTCCCTCATCATTGACCTGGGCTAGCAGGCTCCAAGGGAGTCGTCTAGAGCCGTGGTATAAAGTATCAACGGTCTACCTGAGACTGGGGCTGCTAAGACAGGAGGTGTCATTAAGTATTGTTTAATGTCCTCGAAGGCCCGTTGGCATTTCTCTTCCCAAACGAATTTGGCGTCCTTTTTAACTAATGCCGAGAAGGGCTGACACCTACCTGACAAGTTCGAAATAAAGCGTCGAAGATATGCCAGCTTCCCTTGAAAGGATCGTAGCTGTTTTAAGGTTTTGGGAGGCGGCATTTCTAAGATAGCCTTTAATCTTTTCCGGATCAATTTCGATCCCGCGATGTCGGACAACGAATCCTAAGAATTTCCCGGAGGTGACGCCGAAGGCGCATTTTAAGGGATTCATCTTAAGGTTGTATTGCCTTAGTAGCTCGAAGACAATTCTCAAATCATACAGTGATCTTCCTTCAGCTTGCTTTTCGATGACCACATCATCCACATAAGACTCAACTCGGCTGTGAATGAGCTCATCAAAAATCTTTGTCATTGCTCTTCGGTATGTCGCTCCCGCGTTCTTTAGTCCGAATGGCATTACCGTGTAGCAATACACTCCGATCGGTGTTCCGAATGCCGTGAGCTTTTCGTCTTCCGGTGCCATCTTTATCCGGTTGTATCCTCGAAGATCCATCCATGAATGAAAATATTTCATGTGTCGAAGCAATGTCGATCATCGACCTGGATTGGTAATGGAAATTCATCCTTCTGGACATGCTTTGTTCAAATCTCCGAAATCCACGCATTCTCGATCCGACCATTCTTCTTCCCGATCGGTACCACATTGGCTAGCCAAGTAGGGTATTGTTCTTCACGGACAAATTTAGCGTCGATTAGCTTCTTAACTTCAGCCTATTACTTGTTGTTCAATTTCTAGACGCATTCTTCCGGAAGCTTGTCTCGACCGGAACGGAAGTAGGATCCACTCCTAGCCCGTGAACCGCGACTTCGGAGCTAATCCCGGCATTTCGTCGTAACTCCAAGCAAAACAAGTCCTCGAATTCCATTAATAGCTTCGATCACTTCCTCGAAATCTTCTTTATCGAGTAAGGAGCTGACAAAGGTTGGTCTAGGCTTTTCGCTAGTACCTAAGTTAACTTCCATTAACTCATCTATCATAGATTTGATTTCTTCTTCGAATTCCGGTGGAGCGTCTCCAATTTGTAGATCTTCAAGATCTTCTGTAGTTTCCAAGCAGTCTTCATTAGATTCACAAGTGACAACTAAGCAAAATTCCGTATCGTCAACTGAACCTACTGTGCCGAATCCGAGACCATGTTTTGAATTGGGAGGCCGACCGACATTATTCCATAATTTTTCGAAGTGTTGTGATCGACCTTTTGTCCATTATCGAGGTAAGACACCACGCTGAATTAAATTTTGAACACAGGGAGAGTACCACTCAAAAGGTAATTCCATTAATTCGAAGAAGTGACATCTTCAAATTGTACATCGCTTTTAGTATTGGAAGAAGAAGTGCCACGGTAAAATTTGATCGGCTTCGCACCGCTGCTATGTACTTCTTCGACCACCATACCCTCGATCTTATTGGGATCGGATCGGGGTCGTGGTCATAGTGTGTACATAGTGATTAATCTTCTCGTACATCGATTTGTATTCTTCGTTCTTCTCATCTTCGAGAGAAATCTTCGAATTGTGGTTTCTTCCGGTTTATCGTAGCTCGCTTCTTCTCGATTTCCTCTTCTTCCTCAGAGCTGTTCTCCCAATCAACGTTGATCATCGGCTTTTTCTCGTCCAACTCGTCCCAGTTGTCTCTTCCACGACCTCGTCCCCGGCCTCGACCTCGGATGCGAGTTCTGGAGAAACCTTCACCATCTCGCCGTAAGGGAGTGGTGAGTGACTGTTGGACTAGAACTTCAGGTTCTTCATCGTCTCGAACTTCTTTTGCTTCATTTAGCACGGTGTTTCTGGAGAAGATTGTTTTCTTCGGAGGTGCGTAATAAGTCGCATCTTCATGGATTCCAATCTCATGTACGGAGAAAGGTCGCAAATCACCTTTAATGCACTCGTTCTCCTCCTTCGTAGTATTTTATGCATCGATGCAGAGACGACGGTACCATTCGGTTTTCATGTATCCACGGTCGGCCCAAGCAGAGCGTCGAACGATGTCTCGCAGTCAATTATGTGGAATTTTGCGGTTGTCTTTGCTAAGTCACCGGTCTTCATCAACGCTGTTATTCGATCCAAGGGCTCTTTCTCCTTTCTCGGTCGAATCCTCTTAGTAACATCTTATCCGCTTCAAGCTCGCGAGCATCAATTTCCGTGTATGCTAGCGTCCGAAGATTCATTATGTCGATCGATGCTCCCGGATCTACCAATACCCCGGAGAGCGTAAATTTTCCGATTGTAATCGAAATGTACAATGGTCGGTTGTGATCACCGTCCCGAGTAGTAGATCACCGTCCGTGAAGGTAACACCTCGCCGTTCCTTTAACGAGCAAACCTCATCTAAGGAATCTCCGGCCATCCGAGCTAAACAAATCTCTCGGATCAAGTAAGGCTTCGACTGCAGCTTCCTCATCTCTTTCGATAAGATGAGAGCGTCGTAGATGCTCGCTTGGCTCGGTAGTTTCCTAAGATGGGCTAGCACGTTATAGTCCACTTTGTTATCATGTGTCTCGCTTTCTTCTCGAACGGGCAATTCTTCTCGCCGGGTTGATTCTTCCCGAACAACCACCTGCTTCCCTTTGTCTTTTGGACCCATTCTCTGAGGTAGAACCCTTCCGCTCCTTAAGTCGACTTCGTGATTTCTTCCGAATCCGGTACCGAGTTTACAGTGTCTCCTTTCGAATCGGCATGACAGTTCTTCTCGGAGTTGCTTCGTAATCCGAAAGCTCTAACTCTATCGTGATCGGAGTTCCTCGAAATTCACAAATGGATTCATCGCTCGTTGAACTTTCGTAGCCTTCTTGGTGAATGTCTTCTTTGTTATCGTGATTGTCGAGGTTATGTATGATTTGAGAATTGTTATTGGTATCGAAATCGAGATCCGGATTAGATTGGTTGTCGTTAGTTACGTAATCGTTAGAAATAGTCAAAACGTAGCCAACGCCATAACTCTTATCATTATAAGATCCCGCCGGAGCGAGCAAATAATCATACAGAGTCAGAGGTTCGAGGAATTTTTCCCCCGAATCGGAAACAACCATCCTAGGATAAGCAGCCCCTAGTCTAGCCCTAGGAGCCTCGGTCCTTTCTTCTTCTACAATCTCCTTCTTTTCTATGATCTTTTCTTCCTCGGGCGGTTCTTCAATTGCAAGCGATAGCGCCGCTCGACTGTGTTTCAAACTCGAGTCGAAGAACGTGCCGAAGCGATTCGGATGCGATCCAAAATTTTCTTCGATGACTTCGTCCAAGCGGTACTCCATCCATCATCAGCTGTGTAAGGGTCTATCGTAACAATGGGATCCGTTGAAATAACATCGACGTAACCTCCTTCTCGGGGTTCTTTCATGTATTCCTTCGGGATCGTTATGTTCCCCTTTCGGAGATTGTTGTTAAGCCAACTCTTGAAGGTGATGCAATCCTCTATCTTATGTCCAAGCATCTGGTGGTAAGGGCAGTAGTTGGGATGGTCCTTCTTATTAACTTCTTCTGGCTTCTTGGGTTCTGGCAATCGAAAATCCGAAGTCTTCATCAAGCTGCGGAACATCTTTGGCACTGCCTCATTCTTGAATGGATATTCTCTATTTATAAGCTCCTTTAACGTGCGCTGTGGGCGAGGCGGTTGCTCATATTGTTGAGTTGGCCGATAACCGGCCGAGGTTGTTGGTAGTTCCGTCGAGGTTGTTGATAGCCGGACCGCGGCCGCTCCGCCGTATTTTCATTGGCTGTTTGCCCTTATCGACCGCCGCGACGATCCCGGATTTCTTTTCAAATGTCTTCATAAGCTTCGTTTGTCTCGTTTTGTCGACGAAACTTAGTTGTTTCGCTTCCTCTGCAAGCTTCCGGACTTGCTTAACAACTTCTCGAAAGTCTTAATCGTAAATCCCTTAAGGAGAAGTGCTATCGGGCCGTGAATGCTTTTAAGCAAGATACAGACTGCATGCTGCTCTTGTAGCTGTGGCTCACACTTCATGCTTAGATTTCTCCATCGAAGTATGTAGTCCACTAAAGTCTCGTTCGGTTCTCGTTTCTCCACCACTAAGTCACCGATGGTGATATGGTGCCGAGCTCCGGCAAACCGTTTCACGAAGAGGTTTTCTAACTCGAAAATGTCTTTACCGAACCGTTCGGTAACTCCGCATACCAATCGAAGGCGATTCCCGACAGTGCCGCCGACGAATCGTCGGAAGAGTAAGGCGTCACTTCCACCGGCGTTGCAACAACTAGCACGAAAATGTGCAACATGTCGTCGAGGATTTCCGGTACCATCAAAAGTCTTCGAATGCAGGTGGTACGAAGCCTTTTGGGTATTGTATCGCATCAAATTCTTCGGGGTACGGTCTACCCGTCCGAATAGATGCTCCGCTCTTAGAGTGTGCTAAGGCTTCTCGCACTCCGCCGTTCTACCATGTTCTTGATGTCCTTCTCTCGGAATCATATTCCGGGTAGAATCTTTCTTCGTCGATCGTCTCCGTTAACGGATGTAATCTCTTTTCCTCCGTCCGTAATATGAATAACTTCGGAGGCGTTTCTCTTGGGGTCGAGCCTCGACTCGAAGAGTGGCTAGGGCCGCAGCCATCTCTTCCATCCTTTTTGCCATTCGAGAGATTGTATCATCTTTTTCTCGAATTCGTGCTCTTAATGCTTCCGGTTCATCTCTCTCCGCAGCCTGCCGGAGCACCTCGCGAAGCTGACGATGCTCGTGTCTCGACCATGTTGATCTCCACATATTCGTCATCCATGAACTCCGACGAGTCAACTTCATCTCCAAACTTTTCTTCTCTTTCTCTTGCTAATCGTTGAATGTCGGTTCTTAGCTTTTCCATAGCGTCCTCCAATGGTCTTTTTCGTGCGGTTTCGCAGCTTATCATGCGATGGCCGTTGGATTTCCTTCGGGAAGTCCCCTTCATCGCGGTGGCGCTCTCTTCGGACTCGAGTCTCCCGACGAGACTTTCCTTTTCGGTCATTGTTTCGGCCTTAATCGTCGCAAGTAGGACGCCATACCATCCTTCTAGCAGCGAGGCGCCTAGGACCGGATGGTCCGTCTGCCGAATGCCGGAAGGTGGTATCCTCCCCGATCCGTAAACCTGAAACAACAACAAGTGGACTAGCTTTCATCTTCTTATTCGGCTTTTCCATGGCGATAACGAGTTCTACTCGCGGCCCAAGACGGACTCGGCCGGCACCCGCCCTATTCTTCTTAAAATTTCGATACAGACATTTCTCTTTCTTTGCTAACTTCTCTATCACACCGTAGTCGAGCAAATGGTGTAATCCTAGCCCTTTTCTTTCGCTGTCGCTATAGTATGCGGGTCGAGGTAATGTGCAGCAATCTTGCGGACATTTTCCTCGTCACCGCGGCGGAGAGGGGATGGAATCTACTTCCTTCCAAAAGCGGCGTATACTGCAGCAATGGTATGTACTCAGTAATGGTGTGTACTCGTGGATTTCTTCCAAGAAAGCGACTTCAGCAGCTCCGGCCTTCCCGGCAATCTTCCTACCTCTCGTTTCTTCTCCGAGTCCTCGTTAGGGTGGAACTCTCGAGCTGGACCCACTTTCGAAAACGAAGGTCTCGCACGGAGATCCGTACCCTCCACGGTAACATGCTCGTTACAAATTTGAATTTCCTTCCCCTTTAGTTCGGCGAAGCCGGGTAGGTGCAGAGACGACTAGACCGTGAGGGTAGAGATAACAGCTTCTCCTACGGACGCAGTATTCTTCTCAACCGGAACCCTTGCAGGGGAGGGAACTCTCGAGTCGACTTAAGGTCGAACTCGATCAAAGGTCTTTCGCCGTGCACTTTGTCCGTAAGTGTGAAAAGGGTAACGTCGCTGATCTCGACATTTGTGTTCTCGAATCCTTGCCCAAAACGGATGATCCCATTGTCGTGCAGCTCATCCTTGTAAACAACAAAGTCCAAGTCCATTGGTGAAGGAGAAAATCAGCTTCTGGGCATACATTTTCTCGCAAGGTAGATTCCCGATTGTCAGTCCCAAGTTATGCTTCTTCTCATCAGACGAAAAGAAAGGAATCGAAAAGAGTCCGAACACATTTTTGTTCATGTATTTATAAAAAGGAGTTATTTGTTAAAAGAGTCATTCATTAGAGGGTTTGTTTATTAGGAACGAAATGTTCAAAGGTGTAGAGAAGGTAAGGAATCCGATTCAGAATTGGAAAGGAAGAGAAAGTCTTATGCAAGACTTCTCGACTCGAAGGACCGCTCCTAAACTAACACCTATCGGGGTCCACCCCACCTCGAAAAGAGGTAAAAGGATCTCGGAACCTCTCCGTTTAGGGGTGTCTAAACAGTGGCTCCTAAATCCGAGAGGAGTTGATTATACTCGTTCAAGACAGAAATGAACATGGTATTGCCAACTGAAGAATGGTAGTTTGGTCCACTAGGGCATGGGCTCACTACCGATTTATGAAAGCAAAACCATCCGATCAAAATGGAGAGAGGAACTAGTCCCCAGCCGGAGTCGCCGTAAGTTGTCGGCATATTTTTAGGTCGAGTGTTGTATTTTGAAAAGAGGTCGCCTACGTAAATTGTCAGTGAATTTTTAGATTTAGTTTAAATAAATAATTTGAAATATGTAGTATTTGATTTTGAAAATAATTTTAAATTTGAAAATTTTAAGATATGAAATCAAACCGATCTCACATCCCGAATAGTTTATATAAACGAGCACCGCACCACAAACCGTGTATCTATCCCGAAGAATAGACACACCGCTCGATGATGGGGCTCGTTAAATAAACTAGAAGATTTGTGACATCCGTTTGGTCTGCGAACCAATTTTATAAGCCGACAAATTCCCCCGCTTAATATAAATGAATTAAGCGTGGTTTATATTACCTGGGTTCTTAAAGTTCCCTATAAGGGCAAGCCCCTATAGTTAATTACATCTTAAATGAAGAGAATCATTTAAGAAAACTCTCGATAATGATCAGTGGTTTTGCTCTCAAGAATTTCAAAGTTTAAGGTTTTCAAAGGATTAGATTTTTGAAATTTCAAAAGGGATTAGCTCAAATTTGGAACATTTATTTTCAGGAGTCCAAAGGAAGAGAAGTAGGAGAAGCTGAGGATCCAAGAAGAATCTCGGCAACTTCCCAAACTATCCTATTGTTTGGCTTAGATTTAAGAAAATCCTAATATTATTTGATATTTCAATCTTGCCAATTTTAATTAATTAGGACTTATATTCGTATGATATAATCATACAAATAACCTCGAAGATGTGAGGGTTTATGTCGTACCGAACGACTACCTCGGAGTCCTAAGACCGATTAGGGCTTAATTTACATGACATGATCATGCAAATGCCTAACGAAGAGTTGAGGATTTATGTTGCACTAAGCAAACTACCTCGAAATCCTATGGCTTCGTTATTTAATTCTGAGAAAGGTTTTGCTCGAAGTAGACTCGAGTTTTGTCGATGACGATGGCCGTGCCGCCCACCATACTCCGAGCTCCTTGTTGTTGCAGAGGTTTAGTTTTAGAAGTCATAAATCAGGAGATGAGAGAAGTGTTTTGGTTTAGAAATCTTAAAATCCAAGTGTTTTTAATATTTTAATTAAAACAAATCTTAAAGTTGATTATAACAGAACCGATTAAGATCCCACGGTTCCGTCATCCCGACACCGTTATTTTCATCGAATTCACTTAGTCCAGATGAATTTGCTAAACTCAACTGAATGAGTTCCACACTTTCATTTAGACCGTGGGAAATCCCGTTAGCAACACGCGGGTTACATCATCCGAGGTATTCCCGATCATTCAACGAGACGTTTTAATTTAGTTGCAATTGTAGTTTTGTTGTTCTGTTTGTGATTAAATTTCGAGTTGTTTTATATTTTGAAATGTTGTGGCGGTGAATTTTATCTTGCAGTTGATTTTTAATTTAGTTTTGGTTTCAGCTTTAGGGACTACCCTAAAGGTTTTGGTTTTCATGCAACAGTTGTTTATCATGCAAGAAAAGTAAAGTGCATTGCGATTAATTAAATTGCGAGAAGGTAAATTGCAATAAAATAAAAGCGTACCTCGAGGGTCTTCCCATCATCCCAAGCTGCACTTAAAACACATGTTAAGGCATTTAAATACTTCAACAAGTACCTAGTGTAAAGCTAAGGGAAAGGTTTTGGTCGTCTATCAAAGTCCTAATCCTATACCTAGTCATCTCCTATGACGTCTAGGTTCTTGTATTTTCGGTTTAAGGACGATTTTCTTCATCAAAGAACAATTAAGTTCAATTGTTCTTATAAACATCCTATCATATCGAGGAAGTGCTTAAGACGAGTCTTAAACATCTTTTCAATATCGCTAGGATTGTTCTAAGTCCAAATGGATTTAATTAATCAGTGAAGTAATCATCCGAGGTTTAATTAAGTTTTGTTCTTTTGCTCAGATGAACTAGGATGTTTGAATATCCTATGAATGAAGTGACACTTCACCTAATACTCCATTTAGGAGTTATGATAACAAGAGCTTTTAAGGGCAAATCGATGTTTTAATGATTTGTGATTTAATTTAATTTTAATTAATGGATTTAAGTTTGGAATAATTGTTCAAGTTGTTTTAGATCTATTTCGAATTCTTTATGTCTTAAGTGATGTTATATTTAATTCAATTTAATTTAATTTAATTTAATTTAATTTAATTTCGTTTAGTTTTAATTTTAATTTTATTTTAATTTTTAATTTAATTTTAATTTTATTTTAATTTATTTTATTTTTATTTAATTTAATTTAATTTAATATGTTCAATTTAATTTAATTTAATTTAATTTAATTTAATTTAATTTAATTTTAATTTAATTTAAATTTTAATTTTAATTTATATTTTAATTTTAATTCAATATTTTATTTTTTATGTTTTAAAGATGATTTAATTTAATTATTAAAGTATTAATTTAATTGAAATTTTGATTTAATTTAGTTTAAATGTTTTAATTTTAATTTAATTTAATGATTAAGTCTTTTAGTATTTTAAATCTTGAGTTTGGATTATCATTTTAATTGGGAATTAAATATTATCGAGGTGATTAATTTAGGGATTCTTAAATTAAAGAACAAATGTCTTCTAAATAATATCCCTATTTTAATAATTTCAATTTTTACTAATCTTCCAAATTTAATTAATTAATTGATTAAGGTTTATTCTTAAAAATGATTGATGGGTTTCTACCCTTTAATTATTTAAATTTCAATCATCCAAATCAGATTAGGATCAAATATTTTACTCTTTCATTTTATTAAGCCTAAAGTTTTAATTAAAGGTTGAAAATTTTAATTACCATTTTGCCCTTCAAGCTTAATAATTCCATAACTCACTAAATTGAGCTTAAATGAATTTGAAATTTTTATGTGACTTCACTCACATGTCAATTAAGACTTTAGAGGAGAAAATGTGATTTTTCTGTATTTAATTTATTTATATAATTATTTTTTGTGGAAAATAGGGATTTTCAAGGAAAATTCAATAAGATGACCAAGGAAAATTTTCTATCCTTAAGAAAATTATGGGGCACTCCTAATGACCAGAGGACTATTTGGACTAATTTTGGTGATTTTTTGAATTTTATTTTATTTATTATAATTATTTTGAGTTTTGGAGCATTAATTAATTTAAAAATAAAATAAAGGTTGAAAAATGAATTTTATATTTTTCAAAAATCTTTCTGATATCAGAGAAACCAGAAACCAATTTTTATAATTTTCTGATTTTTCTTTGATTTATTAGAATTATTTTAGTGAAAAGGTTGAAAAATACATTTTTAATATTAAAAAATATACATTAAACCTTTAAAATTCAATATCTTATCCTAGGGACTTAAGAAAAATATTTGGTTTGTTCCTAAGTGTTTAGAATTCAAAATATGACATTTTGGTGATTTTTAATATTTTTGTGATTTTTATTATTTTTTAATTATTAAAAATATTAAAATAATGATAAAAATCAACTTTTTTAGAAAATTATAATTTTAATTTTCCTAAGTTCCTCTGATATCGAGAAGCTCCAAAACCATTTTTGTGAATTTTTGAAAAGTATTTTGTGAGTTATGAATTTTTAAAGTTTGATTTCATTCATGGGGCTTAATTAACCCATTTGGTGTGGCTAACCAAGTCCAATTGATCTCAAATTTTTATGTGGTGTTCTCCTATCCCTAGAGGACAGTGGAGAATTATTTTTAAGTTAATTTGATGAATGGTTAACCCTAATTAATTAAAGTTCAATTTTGGGTGTTTAGGCCAATTAGGGTTGTTCAAAGTGAATTAGCTCAAAAATTATTTTTCCTAGGTCCCTCTGGTCATAAGAAACATCACCAAATTTTCCTAGAATTTATTTCTCAACATGCTAATTATTGGAATTAAAACACTCAAAACAAGTAATATGCACTTGAAAAATCAATAACTTCTCATAGGGATGGCCTCGACCTTGGAAAATTCAGTGGAATGTTCCCAAGTTCAGAGGCTTCAAAAGCCCTATGGTCTCATGCCATGGTGAATTTCCTATATGCATGGAGAATTGAAATAGTGCAGAGAGTAAATAAATCATTAAAAATAAAATACTTAATGAAATTACTTGATTTCTTTTCCACATTATTCTCCTCCGTTCACCGAGCAAGAGGGTATTTTTATTTTATTTTTAGGATTTTTCTACACAAAGTTATGAATTTTTGAAGTTCTGGGTATTTAATAAATAAGAAAAATCCCTATTTTCCTACTTATCCACGCGGCGCCGCGTCAACCTCGGCAGCACTGAAGGTCCACGCGTCGTCTCCTGATTCGGCGCCACCATCAAACTCAGTGCTCCAGGGGCCCGCGGTTCATATCCCATTACGTTGTCTGGCGCGATCCTAGCCGTCCGCTCAATACACGCGCGATCCAACGGTTCCCAGTCATCGTCTACGACTGGTGTGAACCCATGACCGTCAACCTTCTAACCCTAATTTCTCACTCGATTCTCAACGGATTTTCGAGTTCTTATGCTCTATGGATTCGTCTTGAAGAGACGAACACATCCATACGGTAAACATGTATTGAAATTGACCCAAACTAAATCGAGAATCTCCGGAAGCTCGGGAGGAAGAGTGAGTCCATACCTTTGCTCGCAGAAGTGAAGCTTCGATCTGAGAGTTGTGTCACGTTCGATTGGGTCCAAGCAAGCTCCACATGAAGTCCCTTGGCCTGGTGAATTGTCTAGGTATGATTTCGACCAAGCCCGATCACAAAGCTTGGAGGCTGGAAGCAATGGCTGGCCTGGTGAGGGGGCTTTTGCTGGGAAACTTCTCCTCTTGGTCTGGTGAAGGTGTAGGACCAATCAATTTGGAGATTGGCTCACTGTGGTGAAGTGTCCTGGTTTTGGGCTTGAATTTCAACTCTGAAATTGAGCTCACAGAGAGGAAATGGCAGGGGGATTTCAGTGGGGATCAAGTTCTCTATGTGTAGAGAGTAGTCTGGGATGATTTTGGCAGGGTTTCAGTAAGGTTTGGTTCAGCACCTCTCATGGCCGAGAGGAGGTGGTGTTTAAATAGGCATGGCTGGAGGGCTTCCCAGGGGGGTTTAAAGGCTCGGGATCAGCTGCTCTGGTGAGGAGAAGAAGAGCTATGCTGTCCATTTGGGTTCGAGACAAGTCAGCAAGGGAGAATTGAATTTTGGCTCACATGCGAGCTTTCGGCCATGGCGTTTTCCGGCTGCATCCAGTGGCCGGCCGGCAGCAGCACTGGGTCACCATCTTGACCAGTGGGGTCAGGTGTTGGAGATGGTGCAGTCAATTGGAGTTTGACATGTGTAAAGGGGCTGAATTGAAATGGAATGGGGAAGAGTATATTTTGGGCTTGGTTTGGTCAATCCATGGAAATAGGCTTGGTGCACCTCCCCAAGACCTGATTTTGAGCTGAGGGAATCATTTAGGTCAGCTTGGAATGGGTGGTGAAGTCTCCATCCATGGTGAGGTGGCTAAGCATGGTTTAGTGTGTGACATGGTTATGGTTAAAAAGGCTTAATGAAGGATTAGGAAAGGGGGCCCTCCTTTTGCCATTAATGGCTTGGTCACATGTCAAACCTTCCATGGCTTCATATGGCTTGTAAATGGCTTGCTCATGGCTCCATGTGGCTTGGGACAAAGCTTGGTCATTTACATGAAAAAAGGTTTTAGAAATTTTGGTAATTTAGGGGTGATTTGATGGGATTTGGCATATGGCTTGATTTGGAATTATTTCATCATGGATTTAGAACTTAGGAGATGGTTTTATCAAATGGATGATAATAGAGGATTGTCATGTGGGCTTTGTCATGGACTTTGGGCTTTTAGGAAGGCTTAAGGAATGAGCCTTTAGGTTTAAGAATGAATTCATGGATGGGAATTTTGTAGACGTTTGGGCCAAATAATTGTTGGGTTCGGTTTAGGGATGTGTCATGAGTGATTTGAAATGAATTTGAGGTGGTTTGGGTTTGAATTGGGTTGAATTTGGGTTGAATTGGTAAATGGGCCAATGTAGGTCAAATTGGGCTAATTTGGGCAAATATTGGGATAAGGTTGAAATTGATGAAAAATTAATGTTAGGAAATGTTTATGGGAGTGTTTCAAATAGGTTTCAACTTTGATTTGGTTTTGGGACTTGGGCTTATTTGTGTTAGGTTTGGGTTTAGGTCAAAATTGGGCTTTTTGGTTTTGGGTTGAATTTGAGTGGGGTTTGGGTCTAAATTTTGGGCAAATTATGTCAGTGTTTTATTTGTGGGGATGTTAGGGAAGGTTTAGAAAAGGTTTGGGGTCAATTGGAGTCGAATTGGTTTGGTTTGGGCTAAGTTCGGGTCATGGGTCCAAATTGGGCCTTAAGGTCAAAAGTAAGATTGGATTCAAATGTTAATCAAATTGGACTTGGATTTGGTCTAGATTGATATTGTGGATGTTAAATTGAAGTTTAGAATTGAATTGGACCAAAATTGTGGTCAATCGGGTAGATTTGGTTCGACATCGGGTTCTACTTGGGTTAAGAATGGGCTAAATTGGGGGTTTTGGTAAAAGTGGGGTAAATTGACAAAATTGGCCCATGGTGTAGTTGGACAAAATGAAATTGGGAATATTTGGGATTTTCTGAAATTTTCTGGAATTTTGTGGATTTTTTGGCTAAGAGGGCATTTTGGTATTCGAGGGTATTGGGGATATTTTTGGAATTTTTGGTATTTTTGCTATGGATGATCAATTTGATGGGGGAAATGTTCAAGGTTATTTTGGGAATTTTGGGTGATTTGGAAATTTTGAGATTTGGTAGTTTTAGGCATTTGTAGGTTCGGGGCGTGGCCCCGGGTCAAAAATTGAAATTTTGAAAAAAAAAGAAGATTGATCAAATATGAGTGAAATGGAAGCACTTTGGTTGAGCCATGAAGCCATGTTAAGCCTATATGAGCCATGAGAGGACTCATTCGAGGCATTCACTATGTTGTTCCTAACCCTCTTAGTGCAGGGGCTTAGGGGTTAAGGTCCATCCATATGAATTACCTACATGAGTCAAGGAGTCAAGTTGGGTATGGGTGTGGTTTTAGGATTTGGATTGTGTGTGCGAGAGTGTAGAGTGTGAGTGTAGTGAGTGTGTAAGTCAACCCTCACTGCACTAGCCACCTGTGGTGGTCCTAAGGCCAGAGAGTCCTATAGTGGAACTCATCCTTTAAACCTTCACATTTGATTTCAACCCTCTAGGTGATTAGGGGTCTACAATCAAGCTTGTGGGGTTTGCAGGGAGTCAAGAGGTGTTTGGACTTCTAAAGGGTGGGTTCCACTTCTAGTCCTCTAAGATGGTCAAAGGAAAAGTCTAAGGCTAGATCCTAAGCACTAAAGAAGGAAGAGAAGACCTCATAAAAAGTGAGGTCAACAATAGAAAGGATGCTAATAATCAAATTGTCCATCATCTGTCCAGGCTTGAAACTGAAAAATCTCTTTGTGATGCTGAAGAAATTAATGAAAATTTTTGTGATGAAAAATTGTTCGTTGTTAATGACTGGTGCGTTCCGTGGTATGCCGACATTGTAAACTTTATTTTCAGTGATATTTTACCCTATGGTTTGACATACCAGGAGAGGAAGAAATTTCAATCTGAAGATAAGACTTATTTTTGGGATGACCCATTTTTATATAAACAAGGAAAGGATTTAGTTATTCGAAGATGTGTGCCTTTAGAAGAAACTTATGAAATTATTCAAAAATGTCATAATTTTGATTATGGAGGACATTTTGAAGTTAATAAAACTACATATAAATTCTTACAATCTAGATTTTATTGGCTTACAATTTTTAAGGATGTTAATGTTTATATTAAAAATTGTGATCAATGTCAACGTGTAGGCAATATTTCTAGAAGAAATGAGATGCCTCTCAATTATATGTTAGAATTTGAAATATTTGACGTTTGCAGATTAAATTTCATGGGACCATTTATACCATCTTTCGAAAATGCATACATTTTGATAGCATTAGACTATGTATCTAAATGGATAGATATCATTGCTTTACCTCGATATGATGCTCCAAGTGTTGTAAAGATTTCAAATAAGAATGTATTTTGCAGATTTGGAATACCAAGAGTATTCATAACTGATGGGGGAAGACATTTTAGAAATGCGATTATGGAGAAGTTAGTAAAGAAATATCATATTAACCATAGCATTGCTACTTCTTATCATCCACAGACAAGTGGTTTGGTTTAATTATCCAATCATGAATCTAAAAGGATATTGGAAAAGTTTGTTAATCCAAATAGAAAGGATTGGTCAATCAAATTGGATTATGCTTTGTGGGCCCATGGGACTATCTACAGAACTTCTATAGGAATGTCCCCTTATAAGCTAGTTTTTGGAAAAGGTTGTCATTTACCAGTTGGACTTGAGCATAAAGTATATTGGGCTATTAAAGAGTTCAATTATGATTTTAAAGATGATGCAGAAAAGATATTATTGCAATTAAATGAGCTTGAAGATATAAGGAATGAATCTTATGAAAATGCTAAGATTTATAAAGAAAAGATGAAGTTGTGGCATGATCGGAAGATTCTTACGTAAAATCTTGACCCAGGGCAAAAAGTTTTACTATATAATGCAAGATTGAGAATTTTTGCTCAAAAACTTAAGTCCAGGTGGATGAGCCCATTTATTGCGATGAACTTTTTTTCATATGGAGTTGTGGATATTAATGATTCTAAGACTGGAAAAATATTTAAAGTGAACGGTCATAGGCTTAAACCTTACTTATCAGTCGATCAATCTAAACCTGATGAGAATCTGATGTTGGGTCACTCAGAATAAGCTCTGGTTATGTCAGGCTGATGACATTAAACCAAGTGTTTTGTGGGAGACAACCCAAATTTATCAGTGTGCTTTGCTTTATGTTTTCTTTGTGTGCTTTTATTTGGTTTGATTTGGGAAATGTGGTAGCATGTTGTAGTTTTTTATGTTATAGTAGTGTTTATTTGACCTTATTTGATGACTTAGAGGAGTCAGAATGAAGATTTTAACGTTTGGAAGAACTATGCAAAAATGTGCACTAGAGGTTATGTGTCGCTGGTTGGCGCATAGGCGCAATAGTTATAAAAAACGTGAAAAATGAGGTTCTAGAAGCCAAAATAGCATGTGAGTAGTTTTTGAAGTTATTAAGGAGTTCTAACACGTTTAGGGTTTTGTGCCTTACTAAGTCTATAAGAAGGCCCTAAATTGATGAGATACTTTCCCCAGTTTTATTTTCATTTCTGAGTCTTAAAAAGAGTATTTTGAGTGCAAAAATGTCTTATTGGGAGGGTGAAGTTAAGAATAAAGAGGATGCGAACAAGAAGAAGTTTATTTGTAATAGTGCACATAAGTTATATAATGGATTTTTGGACGTGAGTATCCAAGGAATAGTAGAAAGGATTACGAGTTATGTAGAAGAAGCGGATAGTGAGATGTTTCTAAAATACAAATGGATAGAAGAAGACGTAAGAGCTTTCAATCATCACCCATTTTATCAGATTTACATTCTAGATGGTTCATATGGAACTAATGGTGGTTCTGAATATAATCCATTGTTGTCCTAAATTTTGGTTGAGTTCTAGTCTCCCTTTAGAATAGCCTAAGGTCTGGCCATAGGACTATCCTGGTGAATTTGTTAGAAGACTAGTCAAGGCACCCCTCCCCAAAGAAATTAAAACTTTTCTCACTTCACTGGGAGTTTTCATATGCTTAAGGTCTAACCTCCAATTTTTGGGAGGAAGAGACCAAGCATGAGGAAGCCCAGGGGAAGTCTCCTATAGGTAGTCAGACCTTAGGATCTACCCTGGAGGTCTGGAGCTTACACCAACTCACACTTTACACTCACAACCCTAAATAAAATACATCCCACTTTGATCCCCTAACTCTTTGGAAACACATGTAAGTGGTTTTCCCAAGCTCTTAGCCTCAGGCTAAGGTTTGGCTAGTACCAACACATAAAGTACTAAATGAGGAAGAGAGCAAATGAGGCTCAACCTAAACAATTTTATATCACCCACTTTCAACAAATCCCGTTTTTCCCAAACATTCCAAATTTCTAATCCCTTTTACCCCAAAATACCCCAAATACCCTAAATACCCAAAATACCCTCAAAAACCTAAAATCCCCCAAAATTTCCAAAATCACTCAAATTATGCATAATTCTCCAAATATCATTCCAGAATACTCCCTAAAAGTCAAATTAACCAAAATTACCCAAAATTGCCATGTTTCCCAAAAAATCCCCAAAATGACCGAAATGCCCCTCATAGCCTAAAATTCCAAAAATTCTAAAAATTTCCATAAATTCTCAAAACCTCCCAAATATTCCCAATTTTATTTCTCTCAACTACCACATGACCAAATTTGGCCAATTTAGCCCAATTTAACCAAAAGCCCAAATTTGGCCCATTTAACCTAAAGGTGCCCAAATTACACCAAATGCCTACCCAATTGATCCCAATCTTGCCCAAATTTATATCCAAACTTTAATTAAACATCTCCAATACCAATATAAACCAAATTCACACCCAATTTGAACCACATTTAAATTCAATTTCACTTAAAACCCAAAATTCCCAATTTTGCCTAAGTGACCCAAATCCCCCAAATTAACCTAATCTCAATCAATTTCTCCCCAATATGAATCCTAAAACCTTCATAACACTCCCCTAAAATGAGTTGAACCATCAATTGCCCCCAATTTGGATCTAAGTCTCATCCAAACCCACTTAAAGTCCAAAGCCCCTAATTTTGATCCAAATATGCCATATTCCCAAAATCTCTCAAATTGATTCCTTATTCCCAAAATTTCCACCCAATTAATATTGGGAACTCCT
Organism: Papilionanthe hookeriana x Papilionanthe teres; assembly: GCA_022702705.1. NCBI lineage: Eukaryota > Viridiplantae > Streptophyta > Magnoliopsida > Asparagales > Orchidaceae > Papilionanthe > Papilionanthe hookeriana x Papilionanthe teres. The sequence goes on from JAKZJZ010000741.1 coordinate 30,779, forward strand.
TATGACATCCACATAGACAATTGGCCTTGGAACCAACTCTAGCCCAACCTAAACCCAGGTTTAGCCAACTAGCCCCAAATTGACCAAAACACTAAACCAAGCTAAATTGATCTACCAAATCAATCCAAAACCTCACCAATCCTTCCCTAAACCATTTATGATAATCATATACACAATATTGATCAATCATTTTGGATCAACCCAAGATCAAACACAAGTTAGCCCAATCTGAACTCAAAGTGACCCAAATGAACCTATGACCAAATTTAATCAAATTGTACCAAATGTGACCAAACCAACTCCTCCACAGCCACTAAACTCATTCTAGGAATCACCCTAGATTCTCTTAACCCAAGCTACTGAGCCATGGAACAAGGGATCCTTCAATTGGAGGATCCCCTTCCATATTTACTTAAACCATTTGGATCCTTGCCAAAATTGCTCACCAAACTTAATTGTTCCCACTTGATGGCCTGGCTTGCCTGACCGCTGACTCATCTGACCCACGGCCAGCTCTTTTGTCCTTGCCGGCCGACCTAGTCACAAGAGGAGCCCAAACCAAGAGCCACATTCAAGCCAAGCAAAACTAAACTCCACCCCAGAGCCAAGTCAACGTAAAATTTCCATTGGAGCTCATCTGCCCTCCACCTAGGCAGTTGAATCCACCCATCGCTAGCCCCTGAGCTCAGCCTAATCGTTATGGCCATAAATAGAGCTCTTCACGGCCAAAACCAGGAGTTGAAAAATTTCCCAACCAAACTCCACCAAGACTTCACTAGGGTTCCTCCAGACCTCCCTAAGATCATTCAAGCCATTTTACCCCTCTGATTCCCACTGCTGGAGCTTAATTTCAAAGCTCAAATTTGGCCGGAAATCAGGACACATTTCACCACACCTCCATAGTGCACCAAGTTTAACTAACTGCAACCACACCTTCCCAGCAGGGAAAGAAGAAGATACCCCCATCAAAGCCCCATCATAGAAGGCCTCTACACCAGACTTCCATCAACACCTGAAATCGGGTTTGGTTGAGTTTGGGTCTATAAAATTCACTAGGTTAAAAGGCTCCATCTGGAGGTTTGTTGGGACCAATCAAAGCTGCCAAAAGCATCTGATTAAGGCCTCCCTTCTTAGACAAAGGTATTAGACTCACTCTTTCTCCCCTTCCATAATTGCATACTATATTTCATACCGTATGAACCATATGGATAGGTTCAACTAGGCTAGATAAAGATCTAGGAACAAACCCCATGTGATTTGGTTAAGTATCAAGAGAGATCTTAAGTCTAGAAGGCGGATGGTTCTCTATGCACACCAGCTGAGAACGAAGATGCGCTGCCGTCTGATCGAGCGTGTATCCAATGGAGGGCCAGTATTCTGCCGGATGAACTCCTGCCCATAAAGTACAGAGTTCAATCAGATGGCGGCATCGACTGGGAGTGAGCCACGTGGACTTTAGTAGCTGTCGAGGATACAATCAGCGCTGCATGGTTTAAATAGAAAAATAAGATATTTTTGAATTATTTATATCACCTAAACTTTAAAAATCCATAACTTGGTGTAGAAAAATCATAAAAATAAAAGAAAAATACCCTCTTGCTCAGTGAACTGAGGAGAATAGTGTGGAAATAGTTTGATGTTTATTTAATGGATACATGATTTTTAATTAATTAAATACCCTCTGGGGTCTTTTGATTCACCATGCATGTAGACATTTAACCATGGCTTGATATTTTAGTATGTTATTGCTTCTGTCATGAGGAATATCCCCTGATATTTCCAAGGTCAGAGAAGACCTTTATGAGGAGATGTATATTTTCTAAGTTTTTGCATATATTACCTCTAATAATTAACATGTTGATTAGAAAAATCCTAAATAATTATGTTAGGTTCCTTATGGACAGAGAACCCTAGGAAAATTCATCATGGATTAAAACTGTGAAAATAAGCGTACTTGTCCACTTAACCTCAAACAGTCTTTTAATTAATTAGTAAAAAATAAAAATAAAAATAATATAAAAATCATTCTCAACTGTGCTTCAGGGATAGAGGAACTCCCCTAAAAATTTTGGAGCAATTTGGAAGTAATTTCATAAGTCAAATAATTTTTTTTAAGTCAAGTGGCATTTATGGCACATAATTGATTTTTAAAAAATTAAAATACAATTCAAAAAATTGTGAAAATGGTTTTGGAAGTTCTTTGTGCTCAGAGAAATTTTATAACAATAAAATTATAATTTATATAAAAATTTCATTTTCAAATATATTTTTAATATTTAAATAATTAAAAAATAAGAAAATTCAAAAAATTAATAAAATACATGGGAATGTTTAGAATTGTTTCCTAAACACTTAAGAGGAATTGAAATATTTTTCCTTGCTGTCCAAATGAAAATATTAATTTTCTAAGGCTCAAACTAATTTTTAAAGGCTAAAAAATGATTTTTTTACAAATTATCACTAAAATAAATCTAATAAATCAAAGAAAAATAAAAATTTTCTTCTCTGAGTTCCCTGACATTAGGAGATTTTTGAAAAATACAAAACTTAACTTTCCACCTTTAAAATATTTTATATTTATTAAATACTCTAGAACATAAAATAATGGTAATAATTAAAATATAATTCAAAAAATCGTGAAATTTATGTCTAAGTGGTTCTTTGACCCAAGGTTACCTCGAGTAAAAATATGAAGGGATTAGGGTCTGCCTTGGTCAAGATATTGAATTTTCATTGCAAGATCCTATTTTTGCATGAAAATAAATAGATAAATTAAATTAAATTTTGAAAAATCACATTTTTTTTCGATGTTTTAATTAACCCATAAGTAATGTAGGATAAAAATTCTAAAGTCATTTGAGCTAAATTTAATGAATTATGAAGTGATAAAGGCCTTTAAGGGCAAAATTGTAATTTTGGAAACTTAGCCATAATGAATATTTAGGCTTAATTTAAGAGGGTAAAATGGGTAAGTATTGATCTTAATAATTACCTTTGAATGTTTGAAACATAGGGGAATAATTGGTAGAAACCAACCTCACACATATTATTTAGAAAATTATAAAATCTCTAATTTATTAAGTGGTCAACGTTTGGATGTTAAGTAAAAATCAAATGATCTTAGACTTAGGGGTATGATTTTGGAAGTCATTAATTCACTAATCTAACCCATCACTTGGTGTCTAAAGGGCGTCATCATATTTTGATATAAATTCTTGCCACATAAAATTTAATTTTCTCTCAAATTGTAAAATATACTCACCTAAAGTCTTAAGGGCTTTATAGTGAACTAGGCTTAATCAAACAGACTAAAAGAGGATTAGAAAGGTCAATATAACAAAAACTCAAATAATTTGAAACACTACAAGTCCAAAACAAAAAAAAAATGAGATTTTGACTAGGTGACCTAATAACATCAATCTTCCCCTTTAGGGCCTTCACCCACATAATCCACTAATGAAATGACAAATGATATTCACCCGTACTATTTGGATTAATCAAAACACTAGTTTACTGAGCATAAAGGTATGAAAGGGATAAATCATTTAATAATGATAATAAGTATAAAATAACCTCAAGGAAGTTCAAAAGTATTGTGAAATATCTGGGTTTCTGCTGGACTCTTTCACAAGTCTTTTGGATACCTTTTAGGACTATTGCACCTATTATATTTATTAAATGAAGAAATCTCATAAATGAATAGAATTCATCGGGTTATGACCTAGAACTTTGTAAGCTTGTGGCGAAAATATACATAGGGGTTTACTTCCCTGTAGAATTATAAATGTTTATTGAAAAATACTAATGTTTTAGCTTGAGGAACGAGAAGGCTAGCCAGGTACACTTTTATAAGTTTACAGCGTTTTCTTTTCCTGCACTTTCTTTACAGCACTTTTTCTTCTCTTGCGAGCTTGCATGCTAAATAACAATGCCACCTTGCATGATAATTGAAGCTGATAGGATAGCCACAAAACTAAAACCAAAATCAAAATTAAAATCAAGACAAGATAAAAACTCACTGCCACAACATTCAAAATAAAAAAACAACTCCAAATTTAATCACAAACAAAACAAAATCAAAATGGCAATTAAATTAAAATGTCTCATTGGATTATCGGGAATCACTCGGAAGAGGTAACCTACGTGATGCTAACAGGGTTTCCTACGGTCTAAATGAACGTATGGAAATCATTAAATTGAGTTTAGTAAAGTCATTTGGACTAAGTGAATCTAAAGAAAATAGAGATGTCAGGATGATGGAACCGTGGGATCTTAACCGGTGTTACTATAATCAACATTAATATTCCTCTGATAAGATATTAAGACACCTGAATTTATACATTTCCAAAACATGATACTTATCTTTTCTGCTCAATTAACACTTCTTTAAACTAAACCTTCTACGACGAGGAGCTTTGAGAAAGCGTAGTGGGCAGCACATCTATCTTCAATAGCAAAACTTGTCTACATCAGCGAAATAATTCCTTAGATATTTAAATAACAAGCCATAAGACTTCGAAGTAGCCTTCCTAGTACAACATAAACCCTCAACCTTCTTTGAGGCCCTTGCATAACCATGTTGTGCAACATAAGCCCTAAGTCATCTTAGGATTCCAGGGTTGTCATCGGGTATGACATAAATCTTCCTATTTTTTGAGCCATTCACATGATTGGTATCAAGTGAATCTAAGTCCTAAATAATAAAATTAACACGATGAAACACCAAATAAATACCCTAAATCAAAGCTAAATGATAGGATAGTTTAGGAAGACATCAAGATTTTACATAAGTCTATGTTCTTCCCCTAGTCTTCTCTCCTTTGACTCCTGACAAAATGAAATGTTCCAAAACTTGAGCCATTCACCTATTGAATTTCTGATTATCACATTTTCTTGGAAAACCTTACCTTTGGAAGTCATGGATATAAATATTTCCTGATCTTATCAAGAGTTTTCTTAGGTGACTTCGATTATCTAAGATTTAATTAAATATAAGGGCTTGCCCTTATAGGAAACTTAAGGACCCCAGATTAATATAAACCCTGTTTCATTCCTTCATATTAGTTAGGGGAAATTTTCGATCAAAATGGTTCGCAGATCAAACAGATGTCATGAACACTTTAGTTTGTTTGATCAGGCCTCATCCCAAGTCATATATCTATTCTTCGGGATAAATACATGGCTTATGATGAAGTGCTTGATTATCTAAACTGATATTTATATGAAATCAGTTTGATTTCATATTCACCAAAGCTAAAATATTATTTTCAAAAACAAATCCATATATATATATATATATATATATATATATATATATATATATTAGATTAAATTAAAACAAATTACTATTTTCTTTATGAAATTATATTCTAAACCCTTTCAAAAAAATCAACCTCACACCAAAACGGAATTTTAACTGCTGACATCTACCTAATGGAGATTGGAATTAAATTATGCATGGAATTGTGGTTTAATCATGTGTGTTTAGTGTTTTAAGTGTGTGGTTTTTTTATGTTTGTGTTTGTTGCACTTTACATGTATTTATTACATCTCAATGATGTAAATTTTTTTTTTCATTAAATGGTTTGAACTTATGTTTTGGGGAATTTCATCCAAAGTGTTTGGATAGAAATTTGTAGTTTGTATTAAGTGTTTTTTGATATTTAAGTAATATAAGTTTTTTTGTGTGAGATTTGTCTGGAATCATTGGAGATTAAAGTGTACTTTTGGAGTATTAGAAGAGTTTATGGGGAAAAATAATTATTTGAAGTGATTAAAGGTGATTAACTCAGATTTTTGATGGAATTAACTTAATTGTCAAAATTTGGGTACTGGCGCCTAAGCGCCAAACCGACGGCGCATAAGTGTCAGATTTCGCGGCTAAGCGTTGTATGCCTCGCGCATAGCTGCCAGTTCGTGAAAATAGATTTTCTGCAGTTAAAAACCCGAAATTTGTCATTTCTAACACCCCCATCACCTTCAACCTCTCAGTTTTGTGAAATAGGAGCCTAGGGCATCACTAATTTGGATCATTTTATAACTGATTTCATCGAAATTTGTTGGATTTAAGTTTCTTAATGTATGATCACTATTCCTAAGTAAAAAATTTTTATTTTCACCATGTATTTTGAGTAAAATATTGAAAATTTTGAAAATCAATATTCTTGGTGGAAATTTGAGGAAAAGCGTAAGAAATTGTTTAGATTTAGTGGAGCTTGCCTTTGGAAGTTGAGTTAACAAGTTTAGTTTAAATTTAGAATTTATGGTGATTTTTTTGTAAATGTTTATAGATGGCTCCAAAGTCAAAATGCTCGAAAGAATAAGCAAAATTTGATTCTAACAAATTTGTTAGTTCTCGAACAGAGAATCGTTACGTTGATGCACTCATTTCGTAGAAATTGATTCCAGAACAAGTTTTTAGCTAGACAAAGGAGATATTAAGGAGATGATTGCTAGAAGGAATTGGGAAAGATACTGTTGCATCTCCGCTATTGCAGTTGTTTCTGTGGTGAGAGAGTTCTATGCTAACTTACCAGTAGCTGAGGAAAATTTGGTGATGGTTAGGGGGCAACAAGTGGATTTTTGACCTGCGGTAATTAATACTTTTTACCAATTACCTCCTGTGATGTTTTATTTTTATGCGAATTATTATCCTTCCGAGGGAGAGTTAGATGAGATTATGGCCTTTCTTACTGATGGAAGAGGTTTGTGGAAGATTACAATTGAAAGAAGAGTGAATTTCCAAGCCTCTAAGTTGAATGCCACTTCAAAGGCATGGAGACACTTCATCTCATCTAAGCTTCTGCCTTCAAGTCATGTCAGTGAAGTTACAAAGGAGAGAGCTATTATGAACCATTGTATTCAGCAGAGAAAGCTTTAGATATTGGAGCCATTATTTTTTATTATATTTTGAACCGTGTCAGAGCTACTACTACAACAGGTATGAGATTTCCTTCACTGATTCACTCTTTTTTTTTGAGTAGTTTGGTGTTAAGTCTGAAACATAGGAAGAGGTTGTTCAGCCACTTAGGCCTATTACCAGTGTAAATGTGAACACTTACACTGTACCTTCAGTATTTGGCTGGAAATGAGGATCTTTCTGAGCTTCCTGTGCTTCTGCTTCTGCTAGTTCTACTTCTCGTGCTTCTACTGCACATGCATCATCCTCCAGAGATTCACAAACTGGATTATTACAGAAGATTTTGAAGAAGGTGAGTCCTACCAGAGAGCATATTAGAGATATGGATGGAATGGTAGAGAATATTGAGAGGTATATTCAGAAACATGATGACTATGAGGAGAACTATCATCAGTACATAGATAGACTGATTAGAGGAGATCATAGTGCTGAGTTGCCTCCTCATCCTTATTTTATACCTTATGTGTCATCCAAAGATTGGAATGAAGAAGATGATTATGAGGATGATTATTAGGATTGTTTTGTTGAGTTTGTGATGTTGTTATGTGATTTTCTTATGTGTTGTTATGTTTTTATTTGATGTTCTCATATGTGATGTGATGTATTTTGATATGAACTCTGATGTTGTGTAGATTATAGTTAGACTATTTCTTTTATGCACATTTAGATGTTTTTTGTTATAATATGTGATGTATTTGTGGTAGTAAATGTTTTTATGTGTTTCTAGTGTTTGAGTTTTTAGTAGTGTTTAATTTAATTCCTATAAATATTAGAAAAATTTAGAACGCTATTAGAAACCACTATTTATATAGCATGTTTAAAATTTTTAATTGCTACCATTTATTTTCTAGTATGTTGTAATTTGTGTTATGTTAAGTTGGTGTGTATTTTCTTTGAAAACCTCCACTATTATAGAAGTCCTTTGAAATTTTGAAATTTCTATTTTATGAAAAATTGAATTTGATTTCTTTTTACTCCTTGTTTTAAAATAGTTATACTTGCATATTTAGAATATTAAGATTCTTGCAATCATGTTATTCTAGTTTTTCAATTCTTACCCATGTATCATTTTTATGTTTAAATGTTTTATCCTGATTAAAAATTAAAGTTTGGGGTTATTTAAAAAATATTTTCTAAAACTAAAATTTTATTTGTTGTTGAGAATATTTAAATAAAATTTTGATTTTTGATTGAAAATAATTATGCATATGAAGGTATATTAAGGAAGAAAAATTTTGAATATAGAAATGAGTAAGAGAATTTAGTTAAAATTTATAGCAATGATGAAAATTTTAAAGTTAAAATTTTCTTAGTAAAGAAATATTAAATATAGTTAAACTAGCTTTAGTAAGAAGTGTTGTATTTTTGGATAAATAGAAGATTTGACTTTTATTTTTCAAAGATTAAATTTATTTTATTGAGAAATACT
>JAKZJZ010000742.1:0-39121 GCA_022702705.1 Papilionanthe hookeriana x Papilionanthe teres
AGGTATGAGCTAACTCTTCATCCCGAAGCATCGGGAGATTCTCCATTTTAAATGCTTTAGTTTCGATGCATGTTAGCCGTATAGATGTGTTCGTCTCTTCGAGACGAATCCATAGAAGTATAAGAACATAAAAATCCATTGAGAATCGAGTGAGATCTTAGGGATTTAGTGTGGACGGCTCTCGGGTGAGAACGCTTGGGGACGATGAACGGATGCGCGTCCATTCGATACACGCGCGGACGGACGGCTCGGATGGCGTCGGACCGGGGAGACGGTACGAGAACCGCGGGGCCCGGGCTCGCGACTCGAGTGGCGGCGTCGAATGGGAGCGCGCCGCGTGGCCTTTCGGAGGCTGCCAGAGGATGCGTTGGCGGCGACTCGGATAAGTAGAAAATTAGGGATTTTTGATTTATTTAATTCCCTAAACTTCAAAATTCATATCTACGTGTAGAAAAATCGGAAAAATAAAATAAAAATACCATCTTGCTCGGTGAAGAGAGGAGAATAATGTGGAAAAGAAATCACTTAATTTCATCGAATATTTTATTTTTTATGATTTATTTACTCTCTGCATTGTTTTAATTCTCCATGCATGCATACAATTCACCATGGCATGAGACCATAGGGCTTTTGAAGCCTACTGAATTTGGGAACATTCCCTGAATTTTCCAAAGTCGGAGGCCATCCTATGAGGAGTTCTTGATTTTTCAAGTTCGAGTCATTGTTTTGAGTATTTTAATTCCGGTAAATAGCATGTTGTGAAATAAATTCTAGGAAAATTTGGTGATGTTCCTTATGACCAGAGAACCACTAGGAAAAATAGATTTTGGCTTAGTTCATTCAAAACAACCCTAATTGGCTTAAACACCCAAAATAGGTCTTTAATTAATTAGAGTTAACCAGGCATCAAATTGACTTGAAATCAATTCTCCACTGACCTTTAGGATCAGAGGAATCCACCATAAAAATTTGAGGTCGATTGGACTTGGTTAGCCCCACTAATTGGGTTGATTAAGTCACTTAGCCATTTTAAACTTTAAAAATTCATAACTTTTAAAATACTTTTTAAAAATCCATCAAATTGGTTTTGGAGCCTCTCTGATATCAGGGGAATCTAAGAAAATTAAAATTTTAATTTTCTAAAAAAGTTGATTTTTAATAATATTTTAATATTTTTAATAATTAAAAAATAATAAAAATCACAAAAATAATAAAATTCACCAAAATGTCACATTTTGAATTTTAATCACTTAGGAACAAATCCCACATTTTTCTTAGGTCTATTTAGTGAGATATTGAATTTTAAAGCCCTAGGGTAATTTTAAAATTAAAAAAATGTATTTTCTAGCATTTTCACTAAAATAATTATAATAAATCATAGAAAAATCAGAAAATTGCAAAATTTGCTTCTCTGGTTTCCTTGATATCAGAGAGATTTTTGAAAAATATAAAATCCATTTTTCAACATTTATTTTATTTTTAAATTAATTAACACTCCAAAACTCAAAATAATTATAATAAAAATAATATAATTCAAAAAATCACCAAAATTGGTCCAAGTGCTTCTCTGGTCATTAGGAATGTCCCCTAATTTTCTTAAGGACAGAAACTTTCCCTTGGTCATATTATTAAATTTTCCTTGAAAATCTCTATTTTCCACCAAAAATAATTATATAAATAAATTAAATACAGAAAAATCACATTTTCTCCTCTCATGTCTTTATTGACATATGAGTGAAGTCACATAAAAATTTCAAGTTCATTTGGGTTCAATTTAGTGAGTTATGAAATTATTAAGCTTAAAGGGTAAAATGGTAATTAAAATCTTTAATCCTTAATTAAAACTTTAGGTTTAATAAAAAATCAACAAGTAAAATATTTGATCTTAATCTGGTTTGGATGATTGAAATTTAAATAATTAAAGGGTAGAAACCCATTAAATAATTTTAAAATGATTAAACTTTAATTAAATAATAGATTAAATTTGGAAGAATAATAAAATTGGAATTATTAAAATAAGGGATATTTATTAGGAAGAGATTTATTCTTTAATTTAAAAATCCCTAAACTAATTATATCATTAATACTCAATTTTTAATTAAAATGATAACTCAAATTTAAAATATTAAAAGACTTAATTAAATTATTAAACTCTTTTGAAATTTCAATTAAAATTAAAAATAAAGTAAATTAAAGATAAATTAAAATTAAATTAAATTAAATTAAATTAAATTAAATTAAATTAAAATTAAATTAAATTAAAATTAAAATTAAATTAAATTAAAATTAAATTAAATTAAATTAAATTAAATTAAACATTAAATTAAATTAAATTAAATTAAATTAAATTAAATTAAATTAAATTAAAATTAAATTAAATTAAATTAAATTAAAAAGTTAAATCAAATTAAATTAAATTAAATTAAATTAAATTAAATTAAATAAATTAAATTAAATTAAATAATTAAATTAAATTAAATTAAATTAAATCAAATTAAATTAAAATTAAATCGAATCTAATTAATTAAACACGAAATCAAATTAAATTGAACTATATTAAACTAAATTAAAACTCGATTAAATTAAGTTGAATTAAATATAACATCACCTAAGACATAAAGAATTCAAAATAAATGTAAAGCAACTTGAACAACTATTCCAAATTTAAACCCTTTAACTTAAATCGAATCATTTGAATACTTAATTTACCCTTGAAAGCTTTGATTATTATAACTCTAAATGGAACATCAAATGAAGTGTTACCTCACTCATAGGATATTCAAATGTCCTAGTTCACTGAGCAAGTTAACAAGACTTGAAAACCTCGGACGATCGATTCATTTATATAATTAAATTCATTTGGACTTAAAACGATCCTGAAAATATTGAAAAGATGTTTAAGATTCTTCTTAAGCACTTCCTCGATATGATAGGATATTTATAAGAACAATTGGACTTAATTGTCCTTTGATGAAGAAAATCGTCCTCAAGCAAAAGCACAAAGAACACTAGACGTCATAGGAGTTGACTAGTTATAGGATTAGGAATTTGGTAGAAAACCATAACCTTTCCCCTAGCTTTACTAGGAACTTGCTTAAATATTCTAATTGTGTTTTAAGTGCGGCTTGGGATGACGGGAAGACCCTCCAGAGTACGCTTTTATTTTATTGCGATTTACTTTCTTGCAATTTACTTTCTTGCAATTTACTTTATTGCAAATGCATTTTACTTTTCTTGCATGATAAAACAAGCTGTTGCATGAAAACCCACACCTTTAGGATAGTCCACTAAAGCTGAAACCAAAACTAAGTTAAAAGTCATTGCAAGATAAAATTCACCGCCACAACATTTCAAAATATAAAACAACTCAAAATTTAATCACAAACAGAACACAAAACTACGATTGCAACTAAATTAAAACGCCTGTTGGATGATCGGGAATACCTCGGATGATGTAACCTACGTGTTGCTAACGGGATTTCCCACGGTCTAAATGAAAGTGTGGAACTCATTCGGTTGAGTTTAGCAAATTCATACTGGACTAAGTGAATCCGATAAAAATAATGATGCCGGAAGGATGGAACCAGTGGGATCTTAACCGGTGTCGTTATAATCAACTTTAAGATTTGTTTTAATCAAAATAAAAAAACACTTGGAAATTAAGACTTCTCTAAACCAAAACACTTCTCTCATCCCACGATTTATGATTTCTAAAACTAAACCTCTGCAACAACCGGGAGCTTGGAGCATGGTGGGCGGCACGGCCATCGTCGTCGACAAAACTTAAACCTACTTCAGCAAAATCTTCTTAGAATTAAAACAACAAAGCCATAGGATTTCGAGGTAGCTTGCACTAGTGCGACATAAATCCTCGACTCTTCGTTAGGCATTTGCATTGCAAATTAAGCCCTAACGGTCTTAGGATTCGAGGTAGTCGTCCGATACGACATAAACCCTCACATCTTCTAGATCTATTTGTTTGATTTTATCATACAAATATAAGCCCTAATTAATTAAAATTGGCGAAGATTGAAATACTAAATAAACATTAGGACTTTCCTAAATTCGAAGCCAAACAATAGGATAGTCGGGAAATTACCGAAGTTCACTTCGAATCGGTGATTTCTCTACCTTTCTTCCTTTGGATTCACAAAACAAAATGTTCCAAATTTGATCCATTCCCTATTGAAATTCCAAAATTCAATCTTTGAAAACCTTAAAGTTTGAAATTCTTGAGAGCAGAATTATTGGTTATTATCGAGAGTTTTCTTAGGTGATTCCCGTCACTTAAGATGTAATTAACTATAGGGGCTTGCCCTTATAGGGAATTTTAAAGAACCCGGAGTAATATAAACCACTGTTTAATACTTTCATATTAAGCAGGGGAATTTGTCGGCTTATAAAATTGGTTCGCGGACCAAACGGATGTCACAAAACTTCTAGTTTATTTGATCGAGCCCCACCCTCGAAGCGAGTGTGTCTATCTTTAGGGATAGATACACGGTTTGTGGTGCGGTGCTCGTTTATATAAGCTATTTGGGATGTGAGATCGGTTTAATCTCATATCTTAAAACTTTCAAATTTAAAATTATTTTCAAAGTCAAATACTACTTTCTAAATTATATATATATTTAAATCAAATTTAAAATTTAAATTCGCCGACAACTTCGTTAGGCGACCCCTTTTAAAAAACATCACACAACCTAAAAAATATGCTGAAATGATTTCGGCGACTCACGTGAGGACGATTCCTCTCTCCATTATAATCGAATAATTACGCTTTCAAAAATCGGTAGTGTATCCATGTCCTTAATGGATCAAACTACCCTTCTTTCCGTTGGAATACTATGTTCATTTCTATCTTGAACAAGTATAGCCAACATTCTCTCGGATTTAGGAGCCATTGTTTAGACACCCCTAAACGAGAGAGGTTCCGAGATCCTTTACCTCATTTACGAGGTGGGGTGGACCCCGATAGGTGTTAGTTTAGGAATGATCCTTCGAGTCGAGAAGTCTTGCTTAAGACTTTCTTTCCCTTTCCAACTACGAATCGGATTCCTTACCTTCTCTACACCTTTGAACGTTCCGTTCTAAATAAACAAACCCTCTAATAAGTGATTCTTTTAACAAATGATTCTTTTTTTATAAATACATGAACAAAGAATGAGTTCGGACTCTTTTTAATTCCTTTCTTTTCGTCCTGAAGAAAAGAAGCATAACTTGGGACGAGCAACCGGAATCTACCTGCGAAATGGAAGCCCGAAGCCGATTTTCTCCTTCACCAACGGACTTGGACTTCGCTATGCATAAGGATGAGACTTGCCCGACAATGGGGTCATCCGATTTGGACGAGGATTTGACTACTGAACGTCGAGGTCACCGACGTCTCCTCTTTGCAGCGACAAACAAGGTATCGACGGCGAGGAGCCCGCGCGAGTTCGACCTTAGGTCGACCCAAGAGTTTCCTCCCCTGCAAAGGGTCCCGACTAGGAGAATGCTTGCCGTCCGCGGGAGGACTCATTCTTACTACCCCCATTGGTCTAGTTGTTTCGCACCTACCCCGACTTACGCAAATCGAAAGGGAAAGAAATCCGGAACTATGGTAAGCACATTGCTACCGTGGAGGGTACGGATCTTCTCGTAAGACCTTCATTTTCGAAATCGGGTCCGAGTTCGAAGATTCCGTCGGTGACAAAGACCCGAAGAAGAAATAGAAATAGAAGGATCGCCGGGAAGCCGGAAGCTGCTGAGATTGCCTTCTGGAGGAAATTCCGGAGTTGCCGGAATATACACCGCTACCAGAATATACACCACTTGCCGACTACATACCACTTTTGGGAGGAAGCGGGTTCCATCCCCTCTCCGCCGCGAGAGGATGAGGAGAATGTTCGCAAGATTGCTTGCCACATTACCTCGGCCCGCATACTACAACGATAGCCGCAAGAAAGAACTAGAACTACGCCGTTTGCTCGACTGCGAGCTTTGGTAGAAAAGCTAGCAAAGAAGGAAAAGCGCCGTGTCGGAGATTCTACGAAGGATAGGGCGGGTGCCGGTCAAATCCCGTCTTGGGCCCAGAGTAGAACCCGCCGTCATGATAGAAAAGCCGAGCAAGAGAATGAAGGCTAGCCCGCCTGTCGTAGTATCGGGATTACAGATTAGGGAGGATACCACCTTCCGGCATTTGGCCGACGAGACCATGCGGTCCTGAGACCTTCTTGCTAGAAGGATGGTGTGGCGTCCCACTACTGGGGCGATTGAGATTGAAACGGCGGCCCGAGAGAAAAGTCTCGCCGGGAGGCTGGAATGCGAAGAAAGTGCTTCTTGCGATGAAGGGGACTCGTGAAAAAAGGACCCGTCGACCATCGCATGACAACCACGAAGATACACGAAAGCTCCGCTAGAAGATGCCATGGAAAAGTTGAGAACCGACATCCAGACGGTTGGCAAAAGAAAGAGAAGAAAAGTTCGGAGATGAGATCGACTCATCGGAATTCATGGACAACGAATATGCGAGAAATCAACATGGTTGAGACACGAGCTTCATCGGCTTCTCGAGGTGCTCTGCGGCCGCAGAAGAGAGGAGCCGGAGCCGATGAAGAGACGGCTTCGGGAAAAGGACGACACGATCGCTCGAATGGCGAAGAGGATGGAAGAGATGGCCGTAGCTGCGGCCACTCTCCGGAGTCGAAGTACGACCACTTAGAGAGACACCCCCGAGAGGTCATTCACATTGTAGACGGAGGAAAGGAGATTACATCCGTCAATGGGGATGATCGGTGAAAAAGGATACAACACAAAGTATGATCCACGAAAAGGATATCAAGAACTTGGTGGAACGGCGAGTGCGAGAAGCCTTAGCACAATCGAAGAGCGGGACATCCATTCGGACGGGTAGACCTTACCGAGAAGAATTCGACGGCTGTCCGATGCCGAAAGGCTTCGTACCACCTGCGTTCAAGACCTTCGACGGGACGAGGAACCCCGACGGCATGTTGCACACTTTCGTGCCGGTTGTTGTAATGCGGCGGGAGCGATGCATTACTCTTCCGACGGTTCGTCGGCGGTCGTCGGGAATCGCCTTCGGCGAGTATGCGGAGTTACCCAGCGGTTCGTGAAGACATTCTCGGAGCTAGAGAGCCTCTTCATTAAGCGATTTGCGGAGCTCGGCACCACATCACTATAGGTGATTTAGTGGTAGAGAAACAAAGGCCGAATGAAACTCTAGTGGATTACATACTTCGATGGAGAAATTTAAGCATGAAGTGTGAACCACAGCTGCAAGAACAACATGCGGTCGGCATCTTGCTTAAAAGCATTCACGGCCGATAGCACTTCTCCTCGAGGGATTCACTTATTAAGACTTTTGAGAAGTTGTTAAGCAAGGCCGGAAGCTTGCAAGAAGAGGCGAAGCAATTAAGTTTTGCCGACAAGACGGACAAGCAGAAGCCGGTGAAGACCTTCGAAAAGAAATCCGGGGTCGTTGCGAGCGGTTGACAAAGGCAAACAACCGATGCGAAATACCACCGAACGGCCGCAACAACCACAACAAAATTACCGGCAACCCGGTCCGGCTATCGGTCGTCTCCGCGGTATGAACAATCGTCTCGTCCGCAACGTACATTGAGGGAGCTTACGAGCGAGAGAATATCCGTTCAAGAATGAAGCGAGTACCAAAGATGTTCCGTAGCTTAATGAAAACTCCAGATTTCCAGCTGCCGAGCCCAAAAGACCGGAGGAAGTCAACAAGAAAGGTGATCCCGACTTTGCCCCTACCATCGGATGCTTGGGCACAAGATAGAAGAGCGCATTACCTTCAAAAGTTGGCTCGATGACAACCTTCGGAAAGGAAATATAACAATCCCGAAGGAGTACATGAAGGAACCCCGGAAAGGAGGTTCCGTCGATGTTATCTCGACCGATCCCGTCATTCGATAGATCCCTATGCAACCAACGATGGATGGACTACCGCCTGGACAAGGTCTTCGAAGAAGATTTTAGATAACATCCGAACCGCTTCGGTGCGAGCTTCAATTCGAGTTCGAGACCCGTTAAGCCGATACTTATCACTTGCGATAGAAGAACCACCTCGACGAGGAGACAATCGAAGAGAAGAAGAAAATTGACGAAGAAGAGGGACCGAGACTCCTAAGGCTAGACTAGGGGCTGCTTATCCTAGGATAGTTGTTTCCGATTCGGGGGAGAAATCCCTCGAACCTCGATTTTGTATGATTATCTGCTCACTTCGGTGGGATCATATAATGATAAGGGTGATGGCGTTGGCTACGTTTTGACTTGTTTCTAACGATTACGTAACTAGCGACAATCCGGGCGTCGATTTCGATACCAACAACAATTCTCGAAATCATACAAGATCTCGACGATCAAAATGACGAAGAAGGCATCCATCGAGGAGGCTACGAGAGTTCAACGAGCAACGGATCTATGCGGCGAGTTTCGAGGAGCTCCGGTTACGATAGAGTTAGAGCCTTCGATTTGGAAGATAATCCGGAAGAGCCGGTCATTCCGATTCGGGAGGAGACACCGACAAACTCGACACTAGATTCGGAAGAAATTACGAAGTCAACTTAAGAAGTGGAAGAGTTCTACCTCCGAGAATGGGTCCAAAAGACAAAGGAAAGCAGGTGGTTGTTCAAGAAGAACCAACCCGATCGGAAGACATACCCATTCGAGAAGAAGCGAGACGCATGAGAACAAAGTGGACTACAACGTGCTAGCCCATCTTAGGAAACTACCGGCCAAGCCGAGCATTTACGACGCTCTCATCTTATCAAAGGAGATGAGAGAAGCTACGATCGAGGCCTTACTTGATCACGAAATTTGCTTAGCTCGAATGGTCGGAGATTCCTTAGATGAGGTTTGCTCGTTAAGGGAACGACGAGGTGTTACCTTCACGGACGATGACCTACTTACTTGGGACGGCGGATCACGACCGACCATTGTACATTTCGGTTACTAATTGGAAAGTTTACGCTCTCCGGAGTATTGGTCGATCCAGGAGCATCAATCAATATAATGAGTCTTCGAACACTATCATACTTGGAAATTGATGCTCGTGAGCTCGAGGCCGACAAAATGTTATTAAGAGGATTCAACTAGAAAGGAGAAAGAGCCCTCGGGTCGATAACGCTACTGATGAAGACCGGTGATTTAGCAAAGACAACCGCAAAATTTCATATAATCGATTCGAAACGTCGTTCAACGCTCTCTTGGGCCGACCATGGATACATGAAAACGGGATGGTACCATCATCTGCGCATCGGTGCATCGAAGTATTACGATGGAGGGGAACGGTGCATCGAAAGGCGACTTACGACCATTCTCCGGTACATGAGATTGGAGTCCATGAAGATGCGGCTTATTATGCACCGCCAAAGAAAACAATCTTCTCCGAGAGATACCATAACAAATGAAGCAAAGAAAGTTCGAGACAACGAAGAACACCGAAGTTCTAGTCCAACGATCACTCACCACTCCCTTCGGCGAGATGGTGAAGGTTTCTCCACGACTCGCATCCGAGGTCGAGGCGGGGACGAGGCCGTGGTAGAGACACTAGGACGATTGGACGAGAGGAAACCGGCCATCAATGTTGATTGGGAAGATAGTTACGAAGAGGAAAAAGAAATCAAGCGAGAAGCGACAACAATAAGTCGAAAGAAGCCGCAATACAAGATCTCCTCGAAGATGAAAAGAACGAAGAATACAAATCAATGTACGAGAAGATTAACCACTACGTACATACTATGACCCTAACTCCGATCCATTCTAATAAGATCGAGGGTATGGAGGTCGAAGAGGTACGTAGTGACGGTGCAAGCCGATCAAATTCTACAGTGGTGCTTCTTCCTCCAAGGCGAAAATAATGTACAATTCGAAGATGTCACTTCATCGAGAATTAATGGAATTACCTTTTGAGTGGTACTCTCCACTGTGTTCAAAATTTAATTCAACGTGGTTTCTTACCTCGACAATGGACGAGAGGCCGATCACAACATTTTGAAAAGTTATGGAATAACTCCGGTCGTCCTCCCGATTCGAAGTATGGACTCGGATTCGGCACGGTAGGGTCGATTGACGATGCGAATTTTGCTTGGTTGTCACTTGCAAGTCCGATGAAAGCTGCATGGAAACTACGGACGAACTCGAAGATTCACTAAGTGGAGACGCTCCACCGAAGTTCGAAGAAGAAATTAAATCCACGATAGATGAGTTAATGGAAGTTAACTTAGGTACTAGCGAAGAGCCTAGACCTACCTTTGTTAGCTCCTTACTCGACAAAGAAGACTCCAAAGAAATAATCGAGTTATTAATGGAATTTAAAAATCTGTTTTGCTTGGAGCTACGATGAAATGCCGAGATTAGCTCCGGAGGTTGCGGTCCATAAGCTAGGAGTGGATCCTGCTACATTCAGATCGGACAAGGTCCCGAGAAGAATGCGTTTAGAAATCGAACAACAAGTTATAGCCGAAGTTAAAAAGCTAATAGACGCTAAATTTGTCCGTGAAGAACAATACCCGACTTGGCTAGCCAATGTGGTGCCGATCGAAAAGAAGAATGGTCGGATCAGAATTTGTGTGGACTTCGAGAGATTTAAACAAGGCATGTCCAAAAGATGAATTCCCTCTACCGATTCCGGAAGCGATGATCGATATTGCTTCGACACATGAAATATTCTCGTTCATGGATGGATCTTCAGGATACAACCGAGATAAAAATGGCTCCGGAAGATGAAAAGCTTACGGCATTCGAACGCCGATCGGAGTATTTTGCTTATACGGTGATGCCATTCGGACTCGAAGAACGCGGGAGCAACCTACCAAAGAGCAATGACAAGAATTTTTGATGATCTCATCCACAATCAAGTCGAATGCTACGTGGACGATGTCGTCATCAAAAGCAAAGTAAAGGAAAACCACCTGTATGATTTGAGAATTGTTTTCGAACGATTAAGACAATTTAACCTTAAGATGAATCCCTTAAAATGCGCCTTCGGCGTCACCTCCGGGAAATTCTTAGGATTCGTTGTCCGACATCGTGGAATTGAAATCGATTCGGAGAAGATTAAAGCTATCTTAGAAATGCCGCCTCCCAAAACCTTAAAACAATTACGATCTTTTCAAGGGAAGGCGGCATATCTTCGACGCTTTATCTCGAACTGTCGAGTAGGTGTCGGCCTTTCTCGGCACTAGTTAAAAAGGACGCCAAATTTATTTGGGAAGAGAAATGCCGGAAGGCCTTCGAAGACATTAAACAATATTTAATGACACCTCCTGTCTTAGCGACCCCGATCTCGGGTAGACCGGCGATGCTTTACACCGCGGCTTTAGACGACTCTCTCGGAGCCACGTTGGCCGGGTCGATGATGAGGGTAAAGAAAATGCTCTTTACTACTTAAGCCGTCGTTTACTTCCGACGGAAGTAAGGTATCCCGCAATTGAAAAGCATTGTTTGGCCTTGATCTTCGCCGCTCAAAAGCTCAGGCACTACATGCTTTCTCATAAGGTTAACCTGATCTCGAAGTTTAATCCATTGCAATACTTGATGACTCGTCCAACACTTTCCGGCAGACTTGCCAGATGGTCGATGATATTATTGCAATTCGATATAACTTTCGTGCCTACGCGTGCCGTAAAGGGACAAGTCTTAGCGGACTTCCTCGCGGCACACCCTTTGCCGGCCGAATCTCCTCTCGATGATGATTTGCCGGATGAACAAATAATGAACCTAGAAGACCTTGACGATCGACGTTGGGAATTATATTTCGACGGAGCATCTTCGACACACAAAGACGAAGAATCGCAAGTGATAGTGCCGGTAAGGCGAGGAATCGGGCTAATCTTTATAACACCGGAGCGGGGGATGTTAAGATACTCCTACCACTTGACGGAACCATGTACAAACAACGAAGCGAATATGAAGCCCTCATAACGGGATTGGAATTAACTATTCGAATGGGGATAACGAGACATCAACATCTACGGGGATTCACGGTTAATCATTCGACGGATTGTCGGACGATACGGAATTTTAAAGCCAAGACTCGAACAATACTTCCGGTATGCCATACGGTTGTTGGAACGATTCCAAATGTGACAATCTACAAAATTCCTAGAAAAGAGAATGCTTTAGCGGATGCTTTAGCCCGTCTCGCAAAAGAATTTGCACGTTTGCAAGATGAATCGGTGGAAGTGTCGGTTCACGGACGTCGGAGTCCTATCACGGCTTGACATAGACATGATACACAAATCGGAAAAGAAAAAGAATCGGTTGCGGCGGTGACGGAAAACACGAGAAGATTGGCGACGACCATTGATGAGACTACACCGCAAACGGGAAAGCTACCGGACGATAGGTCGCTAGCCCATCGGATCGAAAAGAACTGCGTCCTACGCATTAATAAACAACACATTATACGGAAGGTCTTTTGATCGAATGTGGCTAAGATGCCTAAGCGGGTCCGAGGCCCGTGAAATTGTTAAGGAGGTGCATTCGGGACTGCGTGGCGCTCACCGATCGGGTCCAAAGATGAAAATGAAAATTAAAAGACTAGGGTACTACGGCCCTCGATGATGACCGGCGCATGAAAATCGCCGAGAGCTGTCATCGATGCCAAGTGCACGGAGTGGTTCTACACCAACCTCCAAATGTGCTACACCCGACAATTGCGTCGTGGCCATTTGAATGTTGGGGCACGGATATAGTGGGTCCGATAGAACCACCATCTTCAAAAGGACATCGCTTCATTCTTGCGGCTACGGATTACTTTTCCAAGTGGGCGGAAGCGGTTCCACTTAGAGAAGTGAAAGCACACCACGTGCTACGGTTTTCGAGAACCAAGTTGTCTACCGTTTCGGAGTGCCGCGCGGGATCATCTCGGATAATGGGTCGGCATTCGGAAGCACACAAATCAACAATTTTGTCGGGGAGACACGGAATCGGCGGCGATACTCGACAATTTACTACCCAAGAGCAAACGGTCTCGGCGAGGCTTTTAATAAAACTCTCGTTCAAATCTTAAAGAAAACCTTGGACGATAATAAGAGAAATTGGCACGAGAAATTGTTAGAAGCCTTATGGGCTCTACGGGACAACCTTCGAACTCCTACTCGAGCTACACCTTACGCTCGCGGTGTATGGGTCCGAGGCGATGTTACCTTTAGAGGTTCGGCTTCCTTCACTCGGAATTGCGGTTGCAAACAAGATCACGACAGAAGAAAACGCCGGATTACGACTCGAAGAATTAGAAAGCTTGGAAGGGAAAAGACTTGCGGCGCAACGAAATTTAGAACTATACCAAGCTAAGATGGTTCGAGCCCATGACAAAGCGGGTCGCCTGAGAACCTTCAAAGTTGGTGACTTAGTTCTCGTTCTCGAGAGACCTATTCTTGCACACCGCAAGATAGGAGGAAAATTTGAACCCACTTGGGAAGGACCATTTGTGGTTGAAACGAGTATACTCGGGAGGTTCCTACCGGTTAGTGAATTGCCGGGGAGAACGACATATGCTTCCGATCAACGGACGATACTTGAAAAAGTATTACGCTACCTGATGTTTCGAAGGAATGAATTCTTCATCCTACAGAAACACGAGGCGGAGTAATTACTTATGATTGGGTCCGAACCCAAAAAAAAAATAAAATAAAATAAAATAAAATGTGCTTAAGATAAATAAAATCATGATAATTAAGTTTTCCTTGTTTTCTTTTTCAAATCAAAATCTCTTCCCTCATCTTATCCTTCTCCATTCTGTTAAATTTCAAAATATAAGAATAATAAAAAAAATGTATCTTTAATAAACATTTTCTTAATGTTCTTGTTCTTAGTACGACCCACGATCCTTTTCCTTGTCTTTTCGCGAGGAAATGTCGAACGGGCGGTTGGTCTTGAACTTTAAGAATGGCGTAAGCCTTGCACTCGATGAAAAGAGGGTGAAAGATGGAGCGATAATCGAGATTGACTCGGATTTCGCACCGGCGGGCCTACGATACGAGGAAAGTGAGCGGGTCCCGGTTAGCCGAGAAGAACTACCCGGGCGAGACGGTGATGAAAGTGGGTGGCCCGAGCCACCAATCCAACAACAAGAAAAGAAAGGCAAATGCGAAGAAGACAAGAAAATGAAGTCCGTAGTCGCTACGGCGGAGGGCGAGCTTGTCGGCGCCGCGCCCGCGGAGATTCAGAAGTGCGGAGAGCCACTCTCGCGGCCACGCAACGAAGGAATAAGAATCGCCGTATCCGTAAGATGTTAACAAAACTAGGCGCGGACCGGCGCGACGAGACAATTGCGATGCCGGCACATACACTTCGAGGACACCGGTTCACCGGGAACTCGAAGAAAGGAGGCCAGCTCCTAGAATAACGAAAGAACCGGGGAAATCTCCGAGAAGATCGGAAGAAAGAAGGCTACCACGCCACCGGATAGAACCACCAGGCGGTGCATGACCTTGTTGCGAAGCAACCCCGGGGGATGTACCGACGGGCATCATCCACGAGGAGCCGAGGTATGCGGGGGAACGTGAAGGGATTGAACCATATATCCCACAATATGTCACGAGGCCTCGCCATCCGCAGATCATTCCGGAATACGAGCTGGAGAGGATGCAAAATGTTGAAAAGAAAACTTTCGAATACTTCGAGAGAATTAAAGGAAGAAGAATCAACATACTAGAAGGCCTCGAGCTACACACGAGCGTATTCTCGGAGTATGAACAACGGCAAATCGTGGATTGTATCCGGGATGCGAAGAGAATGGGCCGAGCGAGCCGCTCGAGGGAAAACACATACTCGGAACCCCGGAGATGGATGCCGGGGAAAGGAAGAATCACGATACAATGCGGATGCTTGCTACAACTTTGCTGAAGACGAAAGGGAAACCCACGGGGATACTCCGTCATGGGCGAGTGGATCCGATGCCATTAGTTATCAAGAGAATGGTAAAAAGATTGATAACATGGAGGATGCTGCCACGGATTGCATACCCAATAGCTGCATTATCAACATCTACAAACAAGGTGACTGCATACCCCCACATATTGATCACCACGACTTCGTCGGACCTTTACTGCACGGTCTCTTTCCGAATGAGTGTAACATCATGTTCGGATCGACCTCCGGATAGCGAGCCCGGGTGAGTTCCGAGGGCCGATAAAAATACCTTTACCGGTGGGTTCCGTCATGATACTGCAAGGTAACGGAGCGAGATATCGCAAAGCATTGCATACCGGGAGTGCCGGTGGAGCGAATCTCGGTTACCTTCGGGAGGATGGACGACGATAAAATACCTTACCATTTCCAACCAGACCCAGAGCTGGAGAACCTCCGGCCTTACGAGCTGTGAGTTACATGGGAAATATCACACCTCCAACGCACATCCAGTCGGCATCCTTGCCAAGGATGGCTTGGAAGGTGATGTTATTGACCATGTACCCCACTATTCGGACATGGATTTTTTGACGAGGTGCTTCTTTGGATGAATCAACAAAGATCATACACGAGTCCGTTTTGAGTCTACATGGATTGTATGAAATATATTCCGGATCGAGTTGTACGACGTATTTTCAACATGATTGGAATGAAAGTGACCATGTCACGTTTTTGGCCTTCACCTCTTTTGTGCAAATTGATTGGGAAACGCCATTAAAGTTAAATGAACTTCGAACAAAGAACGAGAAAGAAATAAAACAAAAAAAGAGAATAAAAGAAAACTTTCTAAAAAAAAAAATCGAAAAATGACAAATACCAAATTCACATGAACGTTAAATAAACGATAAAATAAAATAAATCATTAAAAGATAAACGAAATCAACACAAATCTCAAATTCAATCTTTCCGGATTCTAAATCTCTATCAAATCTCAAATCCGATCTTCTAGATCTCAAATCGAATCCTCGATCAAATTTCAAATCCACTCTCGATCAAATTTCAAATTTGATCTTTCCAAATTCAAATCAAATCCTCGATCAAATTTCAAATCCACTCTCGATCAAATTTCAAATTTGATCTTTCCAAATTCAAGTCAAATCCTCGATCAAATTTCAAATCCACTCTCGATCAATTTCAAATTTGATCTTTCCAATTCGAATCAAATTCTCGATCAAATTCAAAAAAAATTCAATTTTTTGGGTCGAGGATTTTACATCCAAGCTGCCTTTGCTTTACGATTCTTTTCCTATTGCATTTGAAATACATCGAAATTCAACCTTTTGGGTCGAGGATTTTACATCCAAGACTGCCTTGCTTTAGGATCCTTTTCCTATTGCCTTGAAATACATCAAATTCAATTTTTTGGGTCGAGGATTTTACATCAAGGCTACCTTGCTTTAGGATTCTTTCCTATTGCCTTTGAAATACATCAAATTCAAACCTTTTGGGTCGAGGATTTTACATCCAAGACTGCACTTGCTTTAGGATCCTTTTCCTATTGCCTTTGAAATACATCAAATTCAACCTTTTGGGTCGAGGATTTTACATCCAAGACTACACTTGCTTAGGATCCTTTTCCTGTGCCTTTGAAATACATCGAAGTTCAAATTTTTGGGTCGAGGATTTTACATCCAAGTACCTTACTTGCTAGGATTCTTTCCTATTGCACTTGAAATACATCAAATTCAAACCTTTTGGGTCGAGGATTTTACATCCAAGACTGCCTTGCTTTAGGATTCTTTCTCTATTAC
The DNA here is from genome assembly GCA_022702705.1 of Papilionanthe hookeriana x Papilionanthe teres. Taxonomy (NCBI): domain Eukaryota; kingdom Viridiplantae; phylum Streptophyta; class Magnoliopsida; order Asparagales; family Orchidaceae; genus Papilionanthe; species Papilionanthe hookeriana x Papilionanthe teres. Next base: position 16,689 of record JAKZJZ010000742.1, read on the forward strand.
GCTTGAAATACATCAAATTCGAACCTTTTGGGTTAAGGATTTTACATCGAAGTACCTGCTTGCTTTAGGATCCTTTTCTGTTGCCTTTGAAATACATCAAATTCAATCTTTTTGGGTCGACGATTTTACATCCAAGGCTGCCTTGCTTTAGGATTCTTTCCTATTGCCTTTGAAATACATTAAATTCAACCTTTTGGGTCGAGGATTTTACATCCAAGTCTGCTTGCTTTAGGATTCTTTTCTATTGCCTTTGAAATACATTAAATTCAACCTTTTGGGTCGAGGATTTTACATCCAAGGCTCTGCCTTGCTAGGATTCTTTTCCTATTGCCTTTGAAATACATTAAATTCAACCTTTTGGGTCGAGGATTTTACATCCAAGACTTCATTGCTTTAGGATCCTTTTCTGTTGCCTTCGAAATACATCAAATTCGAACTTTTGGGTCGAGGATTTTACATCAATGACTGCATTGCTTTAGGATTCTTTCCTATTGCACTGAAATACATCAAATTCAACCTTTTGGGTCGAGGATTTTACATCCAAGACTGCACTGCTTTAGGATTCTTTTCCTATTGCCTTTGAAATACACTAAATTCGAACCTTTTGGGTCGAGGATTTTACATCCAAGCTGCACTCGCTTTAGGATTCTTTTCTATTGCACTCGAAATACATCAAAATCGAACTCTTGAGGTTAAGGATTTTACATCCAACACCGCATTACTACGAGATATCTTCTCATTGCAACGATTCAATCTAATCAATTCAATTTTCTTTCGAGGTTGAAGATATTACATCTAAAACCCCGAATTCCAATTTTCATTTCGAATCGAATCCTTCAAATTAATTTTGACAAACTTCAATCTAAATTGAAACTCCAAATTGAAATCTAAGCTCACACGTCAAAACTTAAACTAAAACAAAATAAAATTGAAATCCCCCGGATCATGTGATTTGGGATTCACCTCCTTTTCCTTTCCCAGGCGAGAGTTCGAGAATCTCCGGTTTCGGAGATATACTTGACACTCCCCGGCGAAACTCTTCTACTTCGTCCTAAGTTCGTCACTTGGACATCTGTGTTGGTTTGTTGATCGCTTCGGTCAACACCGATACGCGCGGTGTGCTCCGTCGGCTCACCACACCTATTGGGGGTCCATTTGTTGACCTCATTTTTGATGAGGTCTTCCCTTCTTCTTTTAGTGCTTAGGATCTAGCCTTAGGCTTTTCCTTTGACTATCTTAGAGGACTAGAATTGGGACCCGCCTTTTAGAAATTCAAACCACTTCTAAACTCCCTGCAAACTCCACAAACTTGACTATAGACCCCTAATCACCTAGAGGGTTGAAATCGAATGTGGAAATTTAAAGGATGAGTTCTATAGGATTCTTTGGCCTTAGAGGCCCTACCAGGTGGCACGGTGCAGTGAAGAGGCTGACTTACACTACACTTACACACTACATTTCCACACACTTCCTAAAACCACACCTATACCCAACTTAACCTCCGACTCATGTAGGTGATTCACATGGATGGTCCTTAACCCCTAAGCTCTTGGCTAAGAGGGTTAGGAACAACATAGTGAATGCCTCGAATGAGTCCTTTCATGGCTCATATGGGCTTGAAATGGCTTTATGGCTCAACCAAAATGACTTCTTTCCACCTAGATTCACCCTATCTTCAATTTCCCAAATTTTCGATTTTTGACCCACAGGACCCTACACTACTAAACCTACCGAAAACCCTTGAAATTACCCGAATTTTTGCAAAATTTCCAAATTACCCAAAATTTTCCAAAATCAATCCCAAACATCTCCACATCACTCAAATTGATCATCCATACCCAAAAATACCAAAAATTCCAAAAATACCTCCCAATACCCTCCAAATACCCAAAATACCCTTCTTGGCCTAAAAATCCAAAAATTCAAAAAATTCCCAGAAAATTCCAGAAAATCCTAAATATTCCCAATTTCATTTTGTCCAACTACACCATGGGGCAATTTTGTCAATTTACCCTACTTTTCTCAAAACCCCCAAATTGACCCATTTTAACCCAGAAGTGAACCCGATGTTAAACCAAACCTATCCAATTGACCCAAATTCTGGTCCAATTCAATTCTAAACTTCAATTCAACATTCCCAATACCAATCTAGACCAAATCCAAGTCAATTTGATTGACATTTGGATCCGATCTCACTTTTGGCCTTAAAGCCCGATTTGGACCCATGACCCAAACTTAACCCAAACTCACCCAATTCAACTCCAATTAACCTCAAATCTTTTCTAAATCTTCCTTAACATTCCCACAAACAAAACCCTAACATGATTTGCCCAAAATTTAGACCCAAACCCCACTCGAAACTCGACCCGAAGTTAAAAGGCCCATTTTTGACCTAAACCCAAACCTAACCCGAATGAACCCAAACCCCAAAATCAAAACCCAACCAAAGTCAAAACTCCTTTGAAACACTCCCATAAACATTTCTCAACATTAATTTTACATCAATTTCAACCCTAGCTCAACATTGGCCCAACTTGGCCCACTTGGACCTATATTGGCCCATTCACCAAAAGAATTCGAAATCCAACCCAATTCGAAGCCAAAACTACCCCAAATTTGCTTCAAGTCACTCATGACACATCCATGAGCTAAACCCAACAATTATTTGGCCCAACCTCTTTACAAAATTCCCATCCATAAATTCATTTTTAAACTTAAGGGCCCATTCCTTAAACCATTTTAAAAGCCACTTCCACCAAATCCAAAACCCCAAAAATTCTTCCAAAGCCCATATGACATTTCCCCTCATCATACTTCCAATTAAAATCATCCCTAAGTCCTAAACTAATGATCAAATATTTCTAAATGAGGCTTCATCCAAATTTCCACCAAATTATCCAAAATCCTTAAAATTCTTTTTTATGAAATTGACCAAACTTTTTGCCAAGCCGAAGGTGAGCCATGAAGCCATGTATGAGCCACATGTGAGCCATGAGAGCTTTGGACACTCCACCATGCCATATTGGGTAAGAAGAGGGGGGCTTTCCTTAATCCCTAAAGCTCATTATCCTTAATCATGTTTCACCTAAACTTAAATTTAATCCAAATATATTTGGATGGAGACTTCTCCATGCCTAGACCAGGCGATCCCTTTGATCCCCCACGGCATCCAAAGCCACCTTGAAGGGTGCACCAAGCCCAAATGGGTGGATTGACCCATTTAGACTCAAAACTAGCCATGCCCCATTCTACTTTGATTCAACCACTTTACACATGGCATTTGCCGATTGCACTACACTAAACCCCGAGCCCGACCCACCCGACCAAGATGGTGACCATTGCACGGCCGGCCGGCCACCGGACGCCAGGAAAACACCATGGCCGAGAGCTCACATGTGAGCCGACATTGAAATTCTCACTTGCTTGAGCTGCCACATGCCTAGTGGTCACCATGGCTGTTCTTCTCCTCACCAGAGCGGCTGATCCCAAGCCCTAACTCCCCACAGGAGGCCCTCGGCCAGCTCTATTTAAACTCCACCCCTCTCGGCCATGAGAAGAAGAGAAGCATAAACCTTGCCAAAACTCGCCAAAATTGTTCCGGACCCTCTTCCACCCTTAGAGCACTTGATCCCAGGTGGAATTCCCTGCCATTTCTCCTCTGAAAGCTCGATTTCAGAGTTGAAATTCCACCCAAAACCAGGACACTTCTCCACGGTGAGCCAATTCCCAAATTGATTGGCTCTACACCTTCACCGGACCAGAGAAGGTGTCCACCATCAAAAGCCCCATCTCCGGACCACCCGGTTGCTCCGGCCTCCAAGCTTTGTGATCGGGCTTGGTCGAAATCATATCCGGACAATTCACCGGACCAGGAGACTTCATGCGGAGCTTGCTGGGACCCGATCGAAGGTGCAACAACTCTCGGATTGAAGCCACACTTCTGCGAGCCAAGGTATGAGCTAACTCTTCATCCCGAAGCTTACGGAGATTCTCCATTTTAAATGCTTTAGTTTCGATGCATGTTAGCCGTATAGATGTGTTCGTCTCTTGAGACGAATCCGTAGAGTATAAGAACATAAAAATCCATTGAGAATCGAGTGAGATCTTAGGGATTTAGTGTGGACGGCTCTCGGGTGAGAACGCTTGGGGACGATGAACGGATGCGCGTCCATTCAATACACGCGCGGACGGACGGCTCGGATGGCGTCGGACCGGGAGACGGTACGAGAACCGCGGGGCCCGGGCTGCTGACTCAAGTGGCGGCGTCGAGTGGGAGCGCGCCGCGTGGCCTTTCGGAGGCTGCCAGAGGATGCGTTGGCGCCGACTCGGATAAGTAGAAAATTAGGGATTTTTTTGATTTATTTAATTCCCTAAACTTCGAAAATTCATATCTCTGTGTAGAAAAATCAGAAAAATAAAATAAAAATACCCTCTTGCTCGGTGAAGAGAGGAGAATAATGTGGAAAAGAAATCACTTAATTTCATCGAACATTTTATTTTTTATGATTTATTTACTCTCTGCATTGTTTTAATTCTCCATGCATGCATACAATTCACCATGGCATGAGACCATAGGGCTTTTGAAGCCTCCGAATTTGGGAACATTCCCTGAATTTTCCAAAGTCGGAGGCCATCCTATGAGGAGTTCTTGATTTTTCAAGTTCAGGTCACTCTTTTGAGTATTTTAATTCCAGTAAATAGCATGTTGTGAAATAAATTCTAGGAAAATTTGGTGATGTTCCTTATGACCGAGAGAACCACTAGGAAAAATAGATTTTGGCTTAGTTCATTCAAAACAACCCTAATTGGCTTAAACACCAAAAATAGGTCTTTAATTAATTAGAGTTAACCAGGCATCAAATTGACTTGAAATCAATTCTCCACTGACCTTTAGGATCAGAGGAATCCACCATAAAAATTTGAGGTCGATTGGACTTGGTTAGCCCCACTAATTGGGTTGATTAAGTCGACTTAGCCATTTTAAACTTTAAAAATTCATAACTTTCAAAATACTTTTTAAAAATCCATCAAATTGGTTTTGGAGCCTCTCTGATATCAGGGGAATCTAAGAAAATTAAAATTTTAATTTTCTAAAAAAGTTGATTTTTAATAATATTTTAATATTTTTAATAATTAAAAAATAATAAAAATCACAAAAATAATAAAATTCACCAAAATGTCACATTTTGAATTTTAATCATTTAGGAACAAATCCCACATTTTTCTTAGGTCTATTTAGTGAGATATTGAATTTTAAAGCCCTAGGGTAATTTTAAAATTAAAAAAATGTATTTTCTAGCATTTTCACTAAAATAATTATAATAAATCATAGAAAAATCAGAAAATTACAAAATTTGCTTCTCTGGTTTCCTTGATATTAGAGAGATTTTTGAAAAATATAAAATTCATTTTTTAACATTTATTTTATTTTTAAATTAATTAACACTCCAAAACTCAAAATAATTATAATAAAAATAATATAATTCAAAAAATCACCAAAATTGGTCCAAGTGCTTCTCTGGTCATTAGGAATGTCCCCTAATTTTCTTAAGGACAGAAACTTTCCCTTGGTCATATTATTAAATTTTCCTTGAAAATCTCTATTTTCCACCAAAAATAATTATATAAATAAATTAAATACAGAAAAATCACATTTTCTCCTCTCATGTCTTTATTGACATATGAGTGAAGTCACATAAAAATTTCAAGTTCATTTGGGTTCAATTTAGTGAGTTATGAAATTATTAAGCTTAAAGGGTAAAATGGTAATTAAAATCTTTAATCCTTAATTAAAACTTTAGGTTTAATAAAAAAATCAACAAGTAAAATATTTGATCTTAATCTTGTTTGGATGATTGAAATTTAAATAATTAAAGGGTAGAAACCCATTAAATAATTTTAAAATGATTAAACTTTAATTAAATAATAGATTAAATTTGGAAGAATAATAAAATTGGAATTATTAAAATAAGGGATATTTATTAGGAAGAGATTTATTCTTTAATTTAAAAATCCCTAAACTAATTATATCATTAATACTCAATTTTTAATTAAAATGATAACTCAAATTTAAAATATTAAAAGACTTAATTAAATTATTAAACTCTTTTGAAATTTCAATTAAAATTAAAAATAAAGTAAATTAAAGATAAATTAAAATTAAATTAAATTAAATTAAATTAAATTAAATTAAATTAAATTAAAATTAAATTAAATTAAATTAAATTAAATTAAAATTAAATTAAATTAAAATTAAATTAAATTAAATTAAAACAAATTAAATTAAATTAAACTAAATTAAAATTAAATTAAATTAAATTAAATTAAATAATTAAATTAAATTAAATTAAATTAAAAAAAAGTTAAATCAAATTAAATTAAATTAAATTAAATTAAATAAAATAAATTAAATTAAATAATTAAATTAAATTAAATTAAATTAAATCAAATTAAATTAAAATTAAATCAAATCAAATTAATTAAACACCAAATCAAATTAAATTGAACTATATTAAACTAAATTAAAACTCAATTAAATTAAGTTGAATTAAATATAACATCACCTAAGACATAAAGAATCCAAAATAAATGTAAAGCAACTTGAACACTATTCCAAATTTAAACCCTTTAACTTAAATCAAATCATTTGAATACTAATTTACCCTTGAAAGCTTTGATTATTATAACTCCTAAATGGAACATCAAATGAAGTGTTACCTCACTCATAAGATATTCAAATGTCTAGTTCAGCTGAGCAAGTTAACAAGACTTGAAAACCTCGGACGATCGATTCATTTATATAATTAAATTCATTTGGACTTAAAACAATCCTGGAAATATTGAAAAGATGTTTAAGATTCTTCTTAAGCACTTCCTCGATATGATAGGATATTTATAAGAACAATTGGACTTAATTGTCCTTTGATGAAGAAAATCGTCCTCAAACAAAAACACTAAAGAACTACAGACGTCATAGGAGTTGACTAGTTTATAGAATTAGGAATTTGGTAGAAAACCATAACCTTTCCCCCAGCTTTACCTAGGAACTTGCTTAAATATTCTAATTGTGTTTTAAGTGCGGCTTGGGATGACGGGAAGACCCTCCGGGTACGCTTTTATTTTATTGCGATTTACTTTCTTGCAATTTACTTTCTGATTACTTTAGAATGCATTTTACTTTTCTTGCATGATAAAACAACTGTTGCATGAAAACCCACACCTTTAGGATAGTCCCTAGAACTGAAACCAAAACTAAGTTAAAAGTCATTGCAAGATAAAATTCACCGCCACAACATTTCAAAATATAAAACAACTCAAAATTTAATCACAAACAGAACACAAAACTACAATTGCAATTAAATTAAAACGCCCTGTTGGATGATCGGGAATACCTCGGATGATGTAACCTACGTGTTGCTAACGGGATTTCCCACGGTCTAAATGAAAGTGTGGAACTCATTCAGTTGAGTTTAGCAAATTCATATGGACTAAGTGAATCCGATAAAAATAATGATGCCGGAAGGATGGAACCGTGGGATCTTAACCGGTGTCGTTATAATCAACTTTAAGATTTGTTTTAATCAAAATAAAAAAACACTTGGAAATTAAGACTTCTCTAAACCAAAACACTTCTCTCATCCCACGATTTATGATTTCTAAAACTAAACCTCTGCAACGACCAGGAGCTTGGAGCATGGTGGGCAGCACGGCCATCGTCGTCGGCAAAACTTAAACCTACTTCGAGCAAAATCTTCTTAGAATTAAAACAACAAAGCCATAGGATTTCGAGGTAGCTTGCACTAGTGCAACATAAATCCTCGACTCTTCGTTAGGCATTTGCATTGCAAATTAAGCCCTAACCGGTCTTAGGATTCCGAGGTAGTCGTCCGATACGACATAAACCCTCACATCTTCTAGAGCTATTTGTTTGATTTTATCATACAAATATAAGCCCTAATTAATTAAAATTGGCGAAGATTGAAATACTAAATAAACATTAGGACTTTCCTAAATTCAAGCCAAACAATAGGATAGTCGGGAAATTACCGAAGTTCACTTCGAATCAGTGATTTCTCCTACCTTTCTTCCTTTGGATTCACAAAACAAAATGTTCCAAATTTGATCCATTCCCTATTGAAATTCCAAAATTCAATCTTTGAAAACCTTAAAGTTTGAAATTCTTGAGAGCGAGAATTATTGGTTATTATCGAGAGTTTTCTTAGGTGATTCCCGTCACTTAAGATGTAATTAACTATAGGGGCTTGCCCTTATAGGGAATTTTAAAGAACCCGAGTAATATAAACCCCGTTTAATACTTTCATATTAAGCGGGGAATTTGTCGGCTTATAAAATTGGTTCGCGAGACCAAACGGATGTCACAAAACTTCTAGTTTATTTGATCGAGCCCCACCCTCGAGCGATGTGTCTATCTTTAGGGATAGATACACGGTTTGTGGTGCGGTGCTCGTTTATATAAACTATTTGGGATGTGAGATCGGTTTAATCTCATATCTTAAAACTTTCAAATTTAAAATTATTTTCAAAGTCAAATACTACTTTCTAAATTATATATATATTTAAATCAAATTTAAAATTTAAATTCGCCGACAACTTCTGTTAGGCGACCCCTTTTATAAAACATCACACAACCTAAAAAATATGCCGACAGTATTTCGACGGAGGATCTTCAGCACAAAAAGACGAAGAGTCGCAAGTGATAGTGCCCGGTAAGGCAGGAATCGGGCTAATCTTTATAACACCGGAGCGGGGGATGTTAAGATACTCCTACCACTTGAGAGAACCATGTACAAACAATGAAGCAGAATACGAAGCCCTCATAACAGGACTGGAATTAGCTATCCAAATGGGGATAACAGACATCAACATCTATGGGGATTCGCAGTTAATCATTCAACGGATCGCTGGACAGTCATGCAATTTTAAAGCCGAGACTCGAACAATACTTCCAAGTATGCCATACGAATCGTTGGAACGGATTCCAAATGTGACGATTTACAAAATTCCCGGAAAAGAAAATGCTTTAGCAGATGATTTAGCCCGTCTCGCAAAAGAATTTGCCTCGTTTGCAAGATGAATCGGTGGAAGTGTCGGTTCACGGACGTCGAGTCCTATCACGGCTTGACATGGACACAATACAAAAATCGAAAAGAAGAAGAATCAGTTGCAACGAAGTGACGGAAAACATAGAAGATTGGCGACGGCCATTACGGACTACCCGCAAACAGGAAAGCTACCGGACGATAGGTCGCTAGCCCATCGGATCAAGAAAAGAACTCGTCCTACACATTAATAAACAACACATTGTACGGAAGGTCTTTTGATCAAATGTGGCTAAGATGCCTAAGCGGGTCCGAGGCCCGTGAAATTGTTAAGGAGGTGCATTCGGGACTCGTGGCGCTCACCGGTCGGGTCCGAAGATGAAAATGAAAATTAAAAGACTAGGGTACTACTGGCCCTCGATGATGACCGACTGCATGAAAATCGCCAAGAGCTGTCACCAATGCTAAGTGCACGGAGTGGTTCTACACCAACCTCCAAATGTGCTACATATGACAATTGCGTCGTGGCCATTTGAATGTTGGGGCACAGATATAGTGGGTCCGATAGAACCACCATCTTCAAAAGGACATCGCTTCATTCTTGCGGCTATGGATTACTTCTCCAAGTGGGCAGAGGCAGTTCCACTTAGAGAAGTGAAAGCACACCACGTGCTACAGTTTTTCAAGAACCAAGTTGTCTACCGTTTCGGGGTGCCGCGCAGGATCATCTTAGATAATGGGTCAGCATTCAGAAGCATGCAAATCAACAACTTTGTCAGGAGACACGGAATCGACTGGCGATACTCGACAATTTACTACCCAAGAGCGAACGGCCTCGCTGAGGCTTTTAATAAAACTCTCATTCAAATCTTAAAGAAAACCTTGGACGATAACAAGAGAAATTGGCACGAGAAGTTGTTAGAAGCCTTATGGGCCTACCGGACAACCTTCAGAACTCCTACTCGAAGCTACACCTTACGCTCCGGTGTATGGGTCCGAGGCGATGTTACCTTTAGAGGTTCAGACTTCCTTCACTCGAATTGCGAGTTGCAAACAAGATCACGACGAAGAAAACGCCAAATTACGACTCGAAGAATTAGAAAGCTTGGAAGGGAAAAGACTTGCGGCGCAACGGAATTTAGAACTATACCAAGCTAAGATGGTTCAAGCCCATGACAAGCCGAGTCCGCCCGAGGACCTTCAAAGTTGGTGACTTAGTTCTCGTTCTCAAGAGACCTATCCTCGCACATCGCAAGATACGAGGAAAATTTGAACCCACTTGGGAAGGACCGTTTCGTGGTTGAAGCGAGTTTACTGCGGAGGTTCCTACCGGCTAGTGAATTGCCGGGGAGAAGACATATGCTTCCGATCAACGGACGATACTTGAAAAAGTATTACGCTACCTGATGTTTCGAAGGAATGAATTCTTCATCCCTAAGAAACACGGGCAAAGTAATTACTTATGATTGGGTCCGAACCTAAAAATAATAAAATGTGCTAAAATAAATAAAATCATGATAATAAAGTTTTCCTTGTTTTCTTTTCCAAATCAAAATCTCTTTCCTGATCTTATCCTACTTCATTCCTGTTAAATTTGAAAATATAAAAAAATATAATATAAAAAAATATGTCTTTAATAAACATTTTCTTGATGTTCTTGTTCTTAGTACAGCCCCTGATCCTTTTCCTTGTCTTTTCGCAGGGAAATGTCGAACGGGCGATTGGTCCTGAACTTTAAGAATGGCGTAAGCCTTGCACTCGATGAAAAGAGGGTGAAAGATGGAGCGATAATCGAAATTGACTCGGATTTCGCACCGGCGGAGCCTACGAGTACGAGGAAAGTGGCCGGGTCCCGGTTAACCGAGAAGAACTACTCGGGCGGACAAGTGATGAAAGTGGGTGGCCCAAGCCACCAATCCAACAACAAGAAAAGAAAAGCAAACAACGAAGAAGATAAGAAAATGAAGTCCGTAGTCGCTACGGCGAGGGCGGGCTTGTCGGCGCCGCGCCCATGGAGATTCAAGAAGTTCGAAGAGCTACTCTCACAACGAATGCAACGAAGAAATAAGAATCGCCGTATACATAAGATGTTAACAAAACTAGCCGCGGACCGGCGCGACGAGACGATTGCTAATGCCAGTACATACACTTCGAGGACACCGGTTCACCAGGAACCTGAAGAAAGGAGGCCAGCTCCTAGGATAACAGAAAGGGCCAGGGAAATCCCCAGAAGATCGGAAGAAAGAAGGCTACCACGCCACCGGATAGAACCACAAGTGATGCATGACCTTGTTGCGAAGCAACCCGGGGGATGTCCCGACGAGCATCATCCACGAGGAGCCGAGGTATGCGGGAGAACGTGAAGGGATTGAACCGTATATCCCACAATATGTCACAAGGCCTCGCCATCGCGGATCATTCCGGAATACGAGCTGGAGAGAATGCAGAATGTTGAAAAGAAAACCTTTGAATACTTCGAGAGAATTAAAGGTAGAAGAATCAATATACTAGAGGGCCTCGAGCTACATACCGACGTATTCTCCAAGTATGAACAACAGCAAATCGTGGATTGTATCCGGGATTTGAAAAGAATGGGCCGAGCGGGCCGCCTGAGGAAAATACCTACTCGGAACCCCGGAGATGGATGCCGGGGAAGGGAAGAATCACGATACAATGCGGATGCTTTGCTACAACTTTGTCGAAGACGGGAAGGAAAACCACCGGGAATACTCCGTCATGGGCGAGTAGATCCGATGCCATTAGTCATCAAGAGAATGGTAAAGAGATTGATAACATGGAGGGTACGCGCGCAGATTGCATACCCAATAGCTGCATTATCAACATCTACAAACAGGGTGACCGCATACCCCCACATATAGATCACCACGACTTTGTCGGGCCCTTCGCACGGTCTCTTTCCCGAACGAGTGTGACATCATGTTCGGATGCGACCTCCGGATAGCGAGGCCCGGGTGAGTTCCGAGGGCCGGTGAAGATACCTTTACCGGTAGGTTCCGTCATGATGCGAAGGGCAACGGAGCGGATATCACTAAGCATTGCATACTAGGAGTACCACCGAAGCGAATCTCGGTTACTTTCGGAAGGATGGACGACGAGCAAGACACCTTACCATTTCCAACCAGACCCAGAGCTAGAGAACCTCCGGCCTTACGAGTCGTGAGTTACATGGGAGATATCACACCTCCAACGTACATCCAGCCGGCATCCTTGCCAAGGATGGCTTGGAAGGTGATGTTATTAACCATGTACCCCACTATTCAGACATGGATTTTTGACAGATGCTTCTTTTGATGGATCGATAAAGATCATACACGATCCGTTTTGAGTCTACATGGATTGTATGAGATGTATTCCGGATCGAGTTGTATGATGTATTTTCAACATGATTGGAATGAAAGTGACCATGTCACATTTTTGGCCTTCACCTCTTTTGTGCAAATTGATTGGGAAACGCCATTAAAGTTAAATGAACTTCGAACAAAGAATAGAAAAGAAATAAAAAAAGGGGATAAAAGAAAACTTTCTAATAAAAAAAAAATCTAAAAAATGACGAACACCAAATTCACATGAACATTAAATAAACGATAAAATAAAATTTGAATCATTAAAAGATAAACGAAATCAACATAAATGTTAAATCAAATCACAAATAAAAATCTCAATCAAATTCCAAATCCAATTTGATCTTTCCAAATTTCAAATCAAATTCTCAACCGAATTCCAAATCCAATCTCGATCAAATTTCAAATTTGATCTTCCAAATTTCAAATCAAATTTTAAATCAAATTTCAATCGAGTTCAAACTCATCCTTCCAAATTTCGAATTCGATCTTCCAGATCTCAAATCAAATCTCAATCAAATTCAAACTTTTGGGTCGAGGATTTTACATCCAAGACTGCACTGCTTTAGGATTCTTCCCTATCGCACTGAAATACATCAAAATCAAACTTTTTGGGTCGAGGATTTTACATCAAAGACTGCACTGCTTTAGGATTCTTCCCTATTGCACTGAAATACATCAAATTCAAACTTTTGGGTCGAGGATTTTACATCCAAGACTGCACTGCTTTAGGATTCTTCCCTATTGCACTGAAATACATCAAATTCAAACCTTTGGGTCGAGGATTTTACATCCAAGACTGCACTGCTTTAGGATTCTTCCCTATTGCACTAAAATACATCAAATTCAAACTTTTGGGTCGAGGATTTTACATCCAAGACTGCACTGCTTTAGGATTCTTTCCTATTGCACTGAAATACATCAAATTCAAACTTTTGGGTCGAGGATTTTACATCCAAGACTGCACTGCTTTATGATTCTTCCCTATTGCACTGAAATACATCAAATTCAAACTTTTGGGTCGAGGATTTTACATCCAAGACTGCACTTGCTTAGGATTCTTCCCTATCGCACTGAAATACATCAAAATCAAACTTTTTGGGTCAAGGATTTTACATCCAAGATCGCACTTTGCTTAGGATTCTTCCTATCGCACCGAAATACATCAAATTCAAACTTTTGGGTCGAGGATTTTACATCCAAGACCGCATTGCTTAGGATTCTTCCCTATTGCACTCTGAAATACATCAAATTCGAACTTTTGGGTCGAGGATTTTACATCCAAGACTGCACTTGCTTTAGGATTCTTCTCTATTGCACCTGAAATACATCAAATTCAAACCTTTGGGTCGAGGATTTTACATCCAAGACTGCACTGCTTTAGGATTCTTCCCTATTGCACTGAAATACATCAAATTCAAACTTTTGGGTCGAGGATTTTACATCCAAGACTGCACTGCTTTAGGATTCTTCCCTATTGCACTGAAATACATCAAATTCAAATTTTTGGGTCGAGGATTTTACATCCAAGACTGCACTGCTTTAGGATTCTTCCCTATTGCACTGAAATACATCAAATTCAAACTTTTGGGTCGAGGATTTTATATCCAAGACTGCATTGCTTTAGGATTCTTTCCCTACAGCAATGAAATACATCAAAATCAAACTCTTGAGGTTAAGGATTTTACATCCAATACCGCATTGCTCTGAGATCCCTCCTCATTGCAATGATTCAATCCAATCAATTCAATTTTCTTTTGAGGTTGAAGATGTTACATCTAAAACCTCAGAATTCCATTTTTCATTTCAAATCAAATCCCTCAAATTAATTTTGACAAAACTTCAATTGAAACTCCAAACTAAAATCTAAGTTCACACGTCAAACTTAAACTAAAACAAAACGAAATCTAAATTGAATTCCGCCAGATTATGTGATTTGGGATTCACCTTTTTTTTTTCCTTTCCCCAGCGAGAGTTCAGGAATATCCAGTTTCAGAGATATACTTGCTACTCCCCAGCGGAAACTCTTCTACTTCGTCCTAAGTTCGTCACTTGGACATCTGTGTTGGTTTTGTTGATCGCTTCGGTCAACACCAATACGCGCGGTGTGCTCCGTCGGCTCACCACACCTATGAGGTCCATTTGTTGACCTCATTTTTGATGAGGTCTTCTCTTCTTCTCTTTAGTACTTAGGATCTAGCCTTAGGCTTTTCCTTTGACTATCTTAGAGGACTAGAATTGGGACCCACCTTTTAGAAATTCAAACCACATCTTAACTCCCTGCAAACTCCACAAACTTGACTATAGACCCCTAATCACCTAGAGGGTTGAAATCAAATGTGGAAGTTTAAAGGATGAGTTCCTATAGGACTCTTTGGCCTTAGGACTGCCCTGGGTGGCCTGGTCTGGTGAAGGGGCTGACTTACACATACACTACACCTATACACTACACTTCCACATACCTCCTAAAACCACACCCATACCTAACTTGACCTCCTGACTCATGTAGGTGATTCACATGGATGGTCCTTAACCCCTAAGCCCTTGGCTAAGAGGGTTAGGAACAACATAGTGAATGCCTCAAATGGGTCCCTTCATGGCTCATATGGGCTTGATATGGCTTCATGGCTCAACCAAAATGACTTCTTTCCACTTACATCCACCCAATCTTCAATTTCCCAAATTTTCGATTTTTGACCCCAGGAACCTACACCCGCTAACTACCCAAAACCCCCGAAATTACCCAAATTTCTCAAAATTTCCAAATTATCCAAGATTCTCCAAAATCATTCCCAAACATTTCCACATCACTCAAATTGATCATCCATACCCAAAAATACCAAAAATTCCAAGAAAACCTCCCAATACCCTCCAAATACCCAAAATACCCTTCTTGGCCAAAAAATCCAAAAATTCAGAAAATTCCCAGAAAATTCTAGAAAATCCCAAATATTCCCAATTTCATTTTGTCCAACTACACCATGGGCCAATTTTGTCAATTTACCCTACGTTTGTCAAAACCCCCAATTTGACCCATTTTTAACACAAAGTGAACCCAATGTTAAACCAAACCTACCCAATTGACCCCAATTTTGGTCCAATTCAATTCTAAACTTCAATTCAACATTCCAAAAACCAATCTAGGTCAAATCCAAGTCCAATTTGATTGACATTTGGATCTAATTTCACTTTTGGCCTTAAAGCCCAATTTGGACCCATGACCCAAACCTAACCCAAACTCACCCAATTCAACTCCAATTAACCCCAAACCTTTTCTAAATCTTCCTTAACATTCCCAAAAACAAAAAACTAACATGATTTGCCCAAAATTTAGACCCAAACCCCACTCAAATTCAACCCAAAGCTAAAAGGCTCATTTTTGACCTAAACCCAAACCTAACCCAAATGAGCCCAAACCCCAAAATCAAAGCCCAACCAAAGTCAAAACCTCTTTGAAAAACTCCCATAAACATTTCTCAACATTGATTTTACATCAATTTCAACCCTAGCCCAACATTGGCCCACTCTGACCCATATAGGCCCACTTACCAAATAAACCAAAATTCAAATCAATTCAACTCCAAATCACACCAAATTGACTCCAAGCCCTTCATAGAACATCCCTAAACCAATTATGACATTTATTTGACAAAGTCCTTCATAAAATCTTCACCCAAATGCCCATCCTAAAATCAAAAAGCCCATTCCCCTTAAACTTTCCTAAAAGCCCACTTCACCACATTCAAAAGCCCAAATCCATCCAAAGCCCACAT
Source organism: Papilionanthe hookeriana x Papilionanthe teres (assembly GCA_022702705.1). NCBI lineage: Eukaryota > Viridiplantae > Streptophyta > Magnoliopsida > Asparagales > Orchidaceae > Papilionanthe > Papilionanthe hookeriana x Papilionanthe teres. Next base: position 32,883 of record JAKZJZ010000742.1, read on the forward strand.
GGCACTTTCCCTCTTCATCCATTTAATCAAAATCACCCCTAAGTTTCAAAATCATCAATTAAACCATTCCAAATCAAGCTTCATGCAAAATTTCACCAAAATATCCAAAATTCTTAAAACCCATTTTTATGAAATTGACCCAACCTTTTCCCAAGCCAAATGGAGCCATGAAGCCATGCACAAGCCATATGCAAGCCATGGCAGCCACTTTACACATCACCATGTCATTTTTGGCAAAAGGAGGGAGTCCTTTAATGATTCCCTTAAGGGTGATTTAGCCACTTCCATGACTCCACTAAACCATGCTTAAGCTTAATTGTACTTGGATGGTGACCCTTCCCCACTAATTAAGCCGACCTAAACCACTTTATCTTCAGCCCAAGCTAGCCATGGGAAGGTGCACCCAACCCATTTGCATGGGTTGACCAAAATGAGCCAAAATGACCCCTTCCCTTTCTACTTTAATTCAACCACTTTACACATGTCAAACCTCGATTGAATGCACCAAACCCAGCCACGACCCACCCGAACGGGATGGTGACCAATGCACGGCCGGCCGGCCACCGAGCCGCCGGAAAACACCATGGCCGAGAGCTCACATATGAGCCCAACTTGAAATTCTCACCTGCTGAGCTGCCCCATCCCCAGTGGCCATTGGAGGCTGTTCTTCTCTTGCCGAGAGCAGGCTGATCCCAAGCCCTAACTCTCCACAGGAGGCCCTCCACCCTCTCCTATTTAAACACCACCCCTCTCGGCCATGAGAGGTGCTGAAAGCAAACCTTAAGGAAACTCTGCGCAAAATTGTTCCGGACTCCTCCCCATACACGAGCACTTGATCCCAGGTGAGATCCCCCTGCCATTTCTTCTCTGTGAGCTCGATTTCGAGTTGAAATTCCACCCAAAACCAGGACACTTCTCCACGGTGAGCCAATCCCCAAATTGATTGGTTCTACACCTTCACCGGACCAAGGGAAGGTGTCCACCAGCAAAAGCCCCATCTCCGGGCCACCCGGTTGCTCCGGCCTCCAAGCTTTGTGATCGGGCTTGGTCGAAATCACATCTAGACAATTCACCGGACCGGGAGACTTCATCCGGAGCTTCGCGGGATCCAATCGAAGGTGCAACAACTCTCAGATTGAAGCCACACTTCTCTGAGCAAAGGTATGAACTAATTCTTCATCCCGAGCTTCTGGAGATTCTCCATTTCGAATGCTTTAATTTCAATGCATGATAACCATATAGATGTGTTCGTCTCTTCAAGACGAATCCATAGAAGCATAAGAACATGAAAATCCATTGAGTATCGAGTGAGATCTTAGGGATTTAGTGTGGACGGCTCTCGGGTGAGGACGCTCGGGGACGATGAACGGATGCCGTCCATTCAATACACGCGCGGGCGGACGGCTCAGATGGCGTCGGACCAGGAGACGGAGCGATACAGCGGGCCCCGGAAGCGCTGACTCAGATGGTGGCGTCGAATGAAAGCGCGACACGCGGCGTTTCGGAGATGCCGAGAATGAGTTGGCGCCGCGTGGATAAATAGAAAATTAGGGTATTTTTTGATTTATTTAATTCCCTAAACTTCAAAAATTCATAACTTTGTGTAGAAAAATCAGAAAAATAAAATAAAAATACCCTCTTGCTCGGTGAACAGAGGAGAATAATGTGGAAAAGAAATCATTTAATTTCATCGAAGTATTTTATTTTTTATAATTTATTTACTCTCTGCATACTTTTAATTCTCCATGCATGTATACAATTCACCATGGCATGAGACCATAGGGCTTTTGAAGCCTGCGAATTTGGGAACATTCCTTGAATTTTCCAAAGTCGGAGGCCATCCCTATGAAGAGTTATTGATTTTTCAAATTCATGTTGCTGTTTTGAGTATTTTAATTCCAATAAATAGCATGTTGTGAAATAAATTCTAGGAAAATTTGAGGATGTTTCTTATGACCGAGAGAACCCTAGGAAAAATAGGTTTTGAATTAGTTCATTTAAAACAACCCTAATTGGCTTAAACACCCAAAATAGGCCTCTAATTAATTAGAGTTAACCATGCATCAAATTGACTTGAAATCAACTCTCCACTGACCTTTAGGATCAGAGGAAACCATCATAAAAATTTGAAGTCAATTGGACTTGGTTAGCCCCACTAATTGGGTTGATTAAGCCACTTAGTCATTTTAAACTTTAAAAATTCATAACTTTCAAAATACTTTTCAAAAATTCACCAAATTGGTTTTGGAGCTTCTCTGATATTAGGGGAATTTAAGAAAATTAAAATTTCAATTTTCTAAAAAGTTGATTTTTAATAATATTTTAATATTTTTAATAATTAAAAAATAATAAAAATCACAAAAATAATAAAATTCACCAAAATGTCACATTTTGAATTTTAATCACTTAGGAACAATCCCATATTTTTCTTAGGTCTATTTAGTGAGATTTTAAGTTTTAAAGCTCTAGGGCAATTTTAAAATTAAAAAAATGTATTTTCTAGCATTTTCACTAAAATAATTATAATAAATCATAGAAAAATCATAAAATTGCAAAATTTGATTCTCTGATTTCCTTGATATCGAGAGATTTTTGAAAAATATAAAATTCATTTTTTAACATTTATTTTATTTTTAAATTAATTAACACTCCAAAATTTAAAATAATTATAATAAAAATAATATAATTCAAAAAATCACCAAATTTGGTCCAAGTGGTCCTCTGGTCATTAGAAATGTCCCCTAATTTTCTTAAGGATAGAAACTTTCCCTTGGTCATGTTATTAAATTTTCCTTGAAAATCTCTATTTTCTACCAAAAATAATTATATAAATAAATTAAATACAGAAAAATCACATTTTCTCCTCTCATGTCTTTATGGACATATGAGTGAAGTCACATAAAAATTTCAAGTTCATTTGAGTTCAATTTAATGAGTTATGAAATTATTAAGCTTAAAGGGTAAAGTGGTAATTAAAATTTTAATCCTTAATTAAAACTTTAGGTTTAATAAAAAAATTAATAAGTAAAATATTTGATCCTAATCTGATTTGGATGATTGAAATTTAAATAATTAAAGGGTAGAAACCCATTAAGCAATTTAAAATGATTAAACTTTAATTAAATAATTGATTAAATTTGGAAGAATAATAAAATTGGAATTATTAAAATAGGGATATTATTAGGAAGAGATTTATTCTTTAATTTAAAAATCCCTAAATTAATTATCTCATTAATATTCAATTCTTAATTAAAATGATAACTCAAATTCAAAACATTAAAAGACTTAATCATTAAACTAAAATTAAATTATTAAACTCTTTTAAAAATTTCAATTAAAATTTAAAAAATAAAATTAAATTAAAAATTAAATTAAATTAAGTAAATTAAATTGGATTAAATTAAATTAAATTAAATTAAAATTAAAAGTTGAATTAAATTAAATTAAATTAAATTAAATTAAATAAACAAATTAAATTAAAATTAAATCAATTAAATTAAATTAAATTAAATAAATAAAACCAAATTAAATTAAGATTAAACCAAATTAAAAATTAAATTAAATGAATTAAAATTAAATTAAATTAAATTAAATTAAATTAAATCAAATTAAATTAAATTAAATCAAATCAAATTAAATTAATTTAACATCAAATCAAACTAAATTGAATTAAATTAAATTAAAATTAAAACTCAATTAAATTAAATCAAATTAAATTAAATTGAATTAAATAACAACACTTAAAAAAGAAAGAAATTAAATATAAAGCAACTTGAACACTATTCCAAATTTAAACCCTTTAACTTAAATCAAATCATTTGAATACCAACTTACCCTCGAAAGCTTTGGTTATTATAACTCCTAAACAGAACATTAAATGAAATGTTACTTCACTTATAGGATATTCAAATGTCCTAGTTCTCTGAGCAAGATAACAATAAAACTTGAATTCTCGGACGGTTAATTCATTTGTATAATTAAACCCATTTGGACTTAAAACAATCCTAGAAATATTGAAAAGATGTTTAAGATCCTTCTTAAGCACTTCCTCAATATGATAGGACATTTATAAGAACAATTGAATTTAATTATTCTTTGATGAAGAAAATCGTCTTCAAACAAAAACACAAGAACCTAGACATCATAGGAAATGACTAGCTATAGATTAGGAATTTGGTAGAAAACCATAACCCTTACCTTAGCTTTACCTTGGAACTTGCTTAAATATTCTAATTGTGTCTTAAGTGCAGCTTGGGATGACGGGAAGACCCTCCAGGTACGCTTTTATTTTATTGCAATTTACTTTCTTGCAATTTACATTATTGCAATTTATTTAACTGCATTGCACTTACTTTTCTTGCATGATAAACAACTGTTGCATGAAAACTCACACCTTTAGGATAGCCCCTAAAGCGAAACCAAACTAAGTTAAAAGTCATTGCAAGATAAAATTCACCGCAACAACATTTCAAAATATAAAACAACTCAAAATTTAATCACAAACAGAACACAAAACTACAATTACAATTAAATTAAAACGTCTCGTTGGATGATCGGGAATACCTCGGATGATGTAACCTACGTGTTGCTAACGGGATTTCCCACGGTCTAAATGAAAGTGTGGAACTCATTCGAGTTGAGTTTAGCAAATTCATATGGACTAAGTGAATCCGATAAAAATAATGATGCCGGAAGGATGGAACCGTGGGATCTTAACCGGTGTCGTTATAATCAACTTTAAGATTTGTTTTAATTAAAACATAAAAAACACTTGGAAATTAAGATCTTCTCTAAACCAAAACACTTTTCTCATCCCCTGATTTATGACTTCCAAAACTAAACCTCTGCAACAACAAAGGAGCTCGGAGCATGGTGGGCAGCACGGCCATCGTCATCGGCGAAAACACGAGTCTACTTGACAGAAACTTTCCTAGAATTAAATAACCGAGCCATAGGATTTCGAGGTAGTTTGCCTAGTGCAACATAAATCCTCAACCTCTTCGTTAGGCACTTGCATTGCAAATTAAGCCCTAACCGGTCTTAGGATTCCGAGGTAGTTATTTGAGTATGACATAAACCCTCATATCTTCAAGGCTATTTGTATGATTCTATCATATAAATATAAGTCCTAATTAACTAAAATTGGCAAAATCAAAACATTTAAATAAATATTAGGACTTTCCTAAATCCAAGCCAAACAATAGGATAGTCGGGAAATTACCGAAGTTCGCTTCAAATCTGTGATTTCTCCTACTTTTCTTCCTTTGGATTCCCAAAACAAAAATGTTCCAAATTTGATCCATTCCCTATTGAAATTCCAAAATTCAATCCCTTGAAAACTTAAACTTTGAAATTCTTGAGAGCAGAATTATTAATTATTATCAAGAGTTTTCTTAGGTGATTCCCGTCACTTAAGATGTAATTAACTATAGGGGCTTGCCCTTATAGGGAATTTTAAAGAACCCAGGTAATATAAACCCTGTTTAATGCCTTCATATTAAGCAGGGGAATTTTGTCGGCTTATAAAATTGGTTCGCAGACCAAACGGATGTCACAAATCTTCTAGTTTATTTAATCGAGCCCCACCGTCAAGCAGTGTGTCTATCTTTAGGGATAGATACACGGTTTGTGGTGCGGTGCTCGTTTATATAAGCTATTTGGGATGTGAGATCGGTTTAATCTCATATCTTAAAATCTCCAAATTTAAAACTATTTTCAAAATCAAATACTACTTTCCAAAATTATTTATTTAAACTAAATTAAGAATTCGCCGACAATTTCTGTAGGCGACCCCTCTTCAAAACACAACACACCGACCTAAAAAAAAATATGCCGACAAATGGTATTGTGCCAAATAGAAGCGTTCCTATTCTTTACCCTTTGATCCAGGCGCAAAGAACATTGGCTAATTTACAGATCAGGTCCGAATGTATTATTAGTAGAATGGGTTAATCTAGACTTACACTACTAGATTTCCAAGGGTGGCTATGGTCGGCCCTACTAGTGACCCTTTCCTAATCTATAAATCAAATTATAAGAATTTAGTCTGTCACTCTAAAAACTTATCAATTCTAAGCCCTTTAAATCTTATATTCCTATTTATTTTCACTTCACCTTGAATAGCCCGCACATGGCGTTCGACTACCCAAGGATTCATGTAACATTTACAAGTTAAGAGTTCTTCTCCTTCTAGGTCTCAAAACTCTTCAACAGGTTTTAACAATTTAAATGGCCAATTT
>JAKZJZ010000743.1:0-39044 GCA_022702705.1 Papilionanthe hookeriana x Papilionanthe teres
ATTTTTAGGTTGTGTTTTATTTTGAAGTGAGGTCGCCTAACAGAAATCTGTCGGCGAATTTTTAATTTAATTAAAATAAATAATTTGAAAAGTAGTATTTGATTTTGAAAATAATTTTAAATTTGAAGGTTTTAAGATATGAGATTAAACCGATCTCGCGTCCCAAGTAGTTTATATAAACGAGCACCGCACCACAAGCCGTGTATCTATCCCTAAGGATAGACACACCGCTTGACGGTGGGGCTCGATTAAATAAACTAGAAGATTTGTGACATCCGTTTGGTACGCGAACCAATTTTATAAGCCGAACAAAATTCCCCTGTTTAATATGAAAACATTAAACGGGGTTTATATTACTCAGGTTCTTGAAAATTCCCTATAAGGGCAAGCCACTATAGTTAATTACATCTTAAGTGACGGGAATCACCTAAGAAAACTCTCGATAATAATCAATAGTTCGCTCTCGAAGGATTTGAAAGTTTAAGTCTTCGAGGGATTGAATTTTAGAATTTCGATAGTGAATGAATCAAGTTTAGAACATTTTGTTTTGTGAATCGAAAGGAAGAAAAGTAGGAGAAATCACGGATTCGAAGTGAACTTCGGTAATTTCCGACTATCCTATTGTTTGGCTTAGATTTAAGAAAGTCCTAATATTTTTAAATGTTTTGATCTTGTCGATTTTAATTAATTAGGACTTATACTTATATGAAAGAATCATACGAAATAGCCTTGAAGATGTGAGGGTTTATGTCGTATCGAACGACTACCTCGGAATCCTAAATCCGGTTAGGGCTTAATTTGCAAGGCAAATGCCTAACAAAAGGTTGAGGATTTATGTTGCACTAAGCGAAGCTACCTCGAAATCCTATGGCTTGGTTATTTAATTCTAGGAAAGTTTTCTTGAAGTTGGTTCGAGTTTTGTCGACGACGATGGTCGTGCTCGCCCACCATGCTCAGAGCTCCTTATTGTTGCGAGAGGTTTAGTTTTAGAAGTCATAAATCGGGGGATGAGAAAAGTGTTTTGGTTTAGAGAAAATCTTAATTTCCAAGTGTTTTTTACGTTTTAATTAAAACAAATCTTAAAGTTGATTATAACGACACCGGTTAAGATCCCGCGGTTCCATCCTTCGGCATCATTATTTTTATCGGATTCACTTAGTCCGGATGAATTTGCTAAACTCAACTTGAATGAGTTCCACACTTTCATTTAGACAGTGGGAAATTCCGTTAGCAACACGTAGGTTACATCATCCGAGGTATTCCGATCATCCAACGAGGACGTTTTAATTTAGTTGTAATTGTAGTTTTGTGTTACGTTTGTGATTAAATTTTGAGTTGTTTTATATTTTGAAATGTTGTGGCGGTGAATTTTATCTTGCAATGACTTTTAACTTAGTTTTGGTTTCAGTTTTAGGAGTCTATCCTAAAGGTGTGGGTTTTCATGCAACGAGTTGTTTATCATGCAAGAAAAGTAAAGTGCATTTGCAATAAAGTAAATCGCGATAATGTAAATTGCAAGAAAGTAAATTGCAATAAAATAAAAGCGTACACGGAGGGTCTTCCCGTCATCCCAAGCTACACTTAAAACACAATTAGAATATTTAAGCAAGTTCCTAGGTAAAGCTAAGGGAAGGGTTATGGTTTTCTACCAAATTCCTAATCCTATGGCTAGTCATCTCCTATGACGTCTAGGTTCTTTGTGTTTTGGTTTGAAGACGATTTTCTTCATCGAAAGAACAATTAAAGTTCAATTGTTCTTATAAATGTCCTATCATATTGAGGAAGTGCTTAAGAATAATCTTAAACATCTTTTCGATATTTTCTAGGATTGTTTTAAGTCCGAATGGGTTTAATTATACAAATGAATTAATCGTCAGAGAATTCGAGCTTTGTTGTTATCTTGCTCGGTGAACTAGGACATTTGAATATCCTATAAGTGAAGTAACATTTCATTTAATGTTACTATTTAGGAGTTATGATAACTAAAACTTTCGAGGGTAAATTGGTATTCAAATGATTTGGTTTAAGTTAAAGAGTTTAAATTTGGAATAGTGTTCAAGTTGCTTTATATTTAATTTCTTTCATGTTTTAGGTGATGTTATATTTAATTCAATTTAATTTAATTTAATTGAGTTTTAATTTTAATTTAATTCGATTGAGTTTGATTTGATGTTAAATTAATTTAATTTGATTTGATTTGATTTTAATTTAATTTGATTTAATTTAATTTAATTTAATTTAATTTAATTTAATTATTCAATTTAATTTAATTTATTTAATTTAATTTAGTTTAATTTAATTATTCAATTTAATTTAATTTATTTAATTTAATTTAGTTTAATTTAATTATTCAATTTAATTTAATTTATTTAATATAATTTAGTTTAATTTAATTGTTTAATTTAATTTAATTTGATTTAATTTAATTTAATTTAATTTATTTAATTTAATTTAATTTTAATTTAATTTTATTATTATTTTTTAATTTTAATTGAATTTTTTTAAAAGAGTTTAATAATTTAATTTTAGTTTAATGATTAAGTCTTTTAATATTTTAAATTTGAGTTATCATTTTAATTAAGAATTGAATATTAATGAGATAATTAATTTAGGGATTTTTAAATTAAAGAATAAATCTCTTCCTAATAATATCCCTATTTTAATAATTCCAATTTTATTATTCTTCCAAATTTAATCAATTATTTAATTAAAGTTTAATCATTTTAAAATTGTTTAATGGGTTTCTACCCTTTAATTATTTAAATTTCAATCATCCAAATCAGATTAGGATCAAATATTTTACTTGTTAAATTTTTATTAAACCTAAAGTTTTAATTAAGGGTTAAAATTTTAATTACCATTTTACCCTTTAAGCTTAATGATTTCATAACTCACTAAATTGAACTCAAATGAACTTGAAATTTTTATGTGACTTCACTCATATGCCAATAAAGACATGAGAGGAGAAAATGTGATTTTTCTGTATTTAATTTATTTATATAATTATTTTTGGTAGAAAATAGAGATTTTCAAGGAAAATTTAATAACATGACCAAGGGAAAGTTTCTGTCCTTAAGAAAATTAGGGGACATTCCTAATGACCAGAGGACCACTTGGACCAATTTTGGTGATTTTTTGAATTATATTATTTTTATTATAATTATTTTAAGTTTTGGAGTGTTAATTAATTTAAAAATAAAATAAATGTTGAAAAATGAATTTTATATTTTTCAAAAATCTCTTTGATATCAAGGAAACCAGAGAAGCAAATTTTGTAATTTTCTGATTTTTCTATGATTTATTATAATTATTTTAGTGAAAATGCTAGAAAATATATTTTTTTAATTTTAAAATTACCCTAGGGCTTTAAAATTTAATATCTCACTAAATAGACCTAAGAAAAATGTGGGATTTTTCCCTATGTGATTAAAATTCAAAATGTGACATTTTGGTGAATTTTATTATTTTTGTGATTTTTATTATTTTTTAATTATTAAAAATATTAAAATATTATTAAAAATCAACTTTTTTAGAAAATTGAAATTTTAATTTTCTTAGGTTCCCCTGATATCAGAGAGGCTCCAAAACCAATTTGGTGAATTTTTGAAAGGTATTTTAAAAGTTATGAATTTTTAAAGTTTAAAATGACTAAGTGGCTTAATCAACCCAATTAGTGGGGCTAACCAAGTCCAATTGACCTCAAACTTTTATGGTGGATTCCTCTGATCCTAAAGGTCAGTGGAGAATTGATTTCAAGTCAATTTGATGCATGGTTAACTCTAATTAATTAAAGACCTATTTTGGGTGTTTAAGCCGATTAGGGTTGTTTTAAATGAACTAACTCAAAACCTATTTTTCCTAAGGTTCTGCTGGTCATAAGGAACATCACCAAATTTTCCTAGAATTTATTTCACAACATGCTATTTATTGGAATTAAAATACTCAAAACGGCAACATGAATTTGAAAAATCAATAACTTTTCATAGGGATGGCCTCCGACTTTGGCAAATTCGGGGAATGTTCCCAAATTCGGAGGCTTCAAAAGCCCTATGGTCTCATGCCATGGTGAATTGTATACATGCATGGAGAATTAAAAGTAATGCAGAGAGTAAATAAATTATTAAAAATAAAATACTTGGTGAAATTAAATGATTTCTTTTCCACATTATTCTCCTCGTTCAGCTGAGCGAGAGGGTATTTTTATTTTATTTTTCTGATTTTCCTACACGAGAGATATGAATTTTTGAAGTTTAGGGAATTAAATAAATCAGAAAAATACCCTAATTTTCTATTTATCCACGCGGCGTCGCGTCGGCCTCGGCGGCTCCGAACGCACACGCGTCGCGCTCCCATTCGACGCCGCCACCCGAGTCGGCGGCCCGGGCCCCGCGGTTCTCGTACCGTCTCCTGGTCCGACGCAGTCCGAGCCGTTCGTCCGCGCGTGTATTGAATGGACGGCATCCGTTCATCGTCCCCGAGCGTCCTCGCCGAGAGCCGTCCACACTAAATCTCTAAGATCTCACTCGATACTCGATGGATTTTCATGTTCTTATGCTCTATGGATTCGTCTTGAAGAGACGAACACATCTATACGGTTATACATGCATTGAAACTAAGGCATTTGAAATGGAGAATCTCCGAAGCTCGGGATGAAGAATTAGCTCATACCTTTGCTCGGAGAAGTGTGGCTTCGATGCGAGAGTTGTTGCACCTTCGATTGGATCCCGGCAAGCTCCGGATGAAGTCTCCTGGTGCGGTGAATTGTCCGGATGTGATTTCGACCAAGCCCGATCACAAAGCTTGGAGAGTCGGAGCAAGCTGGGTGGCTTTGGAGATGGGGCTTTTGCTGGTGGACACCTTCCCTTGGTCCGGTGAAGGTGTAGAACCAATCGATTTGGGAATTGGCTCCTCGTGGAGAAGTGTCCTGGTTTTGGGTGGAATTTCGGTTGGGAAATTGGATTTTATCGGTGGGGATTAGGGCGAATTGACACTGGGGATCAAGTGCTCTAAGGGTGGAGAAGGGTTTGGAACAATTTTGGCGAGTTTCGGCGAGGTTTGTGCTAGCTCTCCTCTCATGGCCGAGAGGGGTGGAGTTTAAATAGGAGAGGGTGGAGGGCCTCCCGGGGGAGTTGAGGCATGGGATCAGGTTGCTGCGGTGAGGAGAAGAACGACCATGGTGGCCATTGGGCATGGGGCGACTCGGCGAGTGAGAATTCCAAGCTTGGGCTCACATGATGCTCTCGGGTGTGGTGTTTTCCGGCGATCCGGGCGGATGGCGGCGAGGCATGGGTCACCATCTTGACCGGGGAGGTCGGGGCTTGGCAATGGTGAAGTCGATTGGGCTTGGACATGTGTAAAGTGTTTGAATTAAAATGGAATGGGGAGGAGGTCATTTTGGCCTTAATTTGGTCAACCCATTGATTTGGGTTGGGTGCACCTCCCCATGGCCTGATTTTGGGCTGAGAGGATCGGTTGGGTCGGCCAAGGGAGAGTGGTGTGGTCTCCATCCATGATGAGGTGGCTAAGCATGGTTTAGTGTGTGACATGCTTAAGGTAAAAAGGGTTAAGGAGGATTAGGAAAGGGGCCCCTCCTTTTGCCATTAATGGCTTGATCACATGTCGAAGCCTTCCATGGCTTCATGTGGCTTGTCCATGGCTTGCATGGCTCACCTTTGGCTTGGGAAAAGGTTTGGTCGATTTCATGAAAATGGGTTTTAAGAATTTTTGGTAATTTGATGAAAATTTGTATGAAACTTGATTTGGAATAATTTGATGGTGAATTTAGGACTTAGGTAATGGATTTAATTAAGTGGATGACAAATGGAGATGTCATGTGGGCTTTAGGGTAGATTTTGGGCCTTTGGATGTGGTGAAGTGGGCTTTTAGGAAAGTTTAAGGGAAATGGGCTTTTGATTTTAGGATGGGCATTTGGATAAAAATTTTGTGAAGAACTTTGTCAAATAAATGTCATAATTGGTTTAGGGATGTTCTATGAAGGGCTTGGAATCAATTTGATGTGATTTGGAGTTGAATTGGTTTGAATTTGGATTTATTTGGTAAGTGGGCCTATGTAGGTCAAAGTGGGCTAACTTGGGCTAATGTTGGGCTAGGGTTGAAATTGATATAAAATCAATGTTGAGAAATGTTTATGGGAGTGTTTCAAAGAGGTTTTGACTTTGGTTGGGCTTTGATTTTGGGGTTTGGGCTCATTTGGGTTAGGTTTGGGTTTAGGTCGAAATAGGGCCTTTTAACTTTGGGTTGAGTTTGAGTGGGGTTTGGGTCTAAATTTTGGGCAAATCATGTTAGTATTTTGTTTGTGGGAATGTTAAGGAAGATTTAGAAAAGATTTGGGGTTAATTGGAATTGAATTGGGTGAGTTTGGGTTAGGTTTGGGTCATGGGTCCAAATTGGGCTTTAAGGCAAAAGTGAGATTGGATCCAAATGTCAATCAAATTGGGCTTGGATTTGGTCTAGATCGGTATTGGGGATATTGAATTGAAGTTTAGAATTGAATTGGAGCAAAATTGGGGTCAATTGGGTAGGTTTGGTTTGACATTGGGTTCACTTAGGGTTAAAATGGGTCGAATTGGGGGTTTTGACAAAAGTAGGGTAAATTGACAAAATTGGCCCATGGTGTAGTTGGACAAAATGAAATTGGGAATATTTGGGATTTTCTGGAATTTTCTGGGAATTTTCTGAATTTTTGGATTTTTTGGTCGAGAGGGGTATTTTGGGTATTTGGAGGGTATTGGGAGGTTTTCTTGGAATTTTTGGTATTTTTGGGTATGGATGATCAATTTAAGTGATGTGGAAATGTTTGGGAATGATTTTGGAGAATTTTGGATAATTTGGAAATTTTGAGAAATTTGGGTAATTTCTAGGGTTTTGGGTAGGCTAAGCGGGTGTAGGGTCCCGGGGGTCAAAAATTGAAAATTTGGAAAATTGAAGATTAGGTGAATTTGAGTGGAGTGAAATCATTTTGGTTGAGCCATGAAGCCATATCAAGCCCACATGAGCCATGAAGGGACTCATTTGAGGCATTCATTTATGTTGTTCCTAACCCTCTTAGCGAGGGCTTAGGGGTTAAGGACCATCCATGTGAATCACCTACATGAGTCGGGGAGGTCAAGTTAGGTATGGGTGTGGTTTTAGGAGGTATGTGGAAGTGTAGTGTGTAGGTGTAGTGTATAAATGTAGTGTGTGTGTAAGTCGGCCCCTTCACCGAGACCAGGGCCGCCAGGGCGATCTAAGGCCGAAGAGTCTATAGGAACTCATCCTTTAAACTTCCACATTTGATTTCGACCCTCTAGGTGATTAGGGGTCTACGGTCGAGTTTGTGGAGTTTGCGGGGAGTTAAGAAGTGGTTTGAATTTCTAAAGGTGGGTCCCGATTCTAGTCCTCTAAGATAGTCGAAGGAAAAGCTAAGGCTAGATCATAAGTACTTAAGAGAAGAAGAGAAGACCTCATCGAAAATGAGGTCGACAAATGGACCCCGATAGGTGTGGTGAGTGACGGAGCACACCGCGCGTATTGGTGTTGACCGAAGCGATCAACAAAACCAACACGAACATCCAGTGACAAACTTAGGATGAAATAGAGGAGTTTTCGCGCTGAGGGAGTAGCAAGTATATCTACGAAGCTAGGAGATTCCTAAACTCTCGGCAGGGAAAGGAAAAGGAGGTGAACTCCAAATCACATGACTCGGGGAATTTCGATTTAGATTTTATTTTGTTTCGATTTAAGTTTTGATGTGTGAGTTTAGATTTCGATTTGGAGTTTCGATTTAGATTGGAGTTTGTCGAAATTAATTTGAAGGATTTGATTTGAAATGAAAATTGGAATTACGAGGTTTTAGATGTAACATCTTCGACCTCGAAAGAAAATTGAATTGATTAGATTGAATCGTTGCGATGAGAAGAGATCTCGGAGTAATGCGGTGTTGGATGTAAAATCCTTAACCTCGAGAGTTTGATTTTGATGTATTTCGGTGCGATAGGGAAAGAATCCTAAAGCGGTGCGGTCTTGGATGTAAAATCCTCGACCCAAGAGTTTGAATTTTATGTATTTCGGTGCGATAGGGAAGAATCCTAAAGCGATGCGGTCTTGGATGTAAAATCCTCGACCCGAAAGTTTTGAATTTGATGTATTTCGGTGCGATAGGAAAAGAATCCTAAAGCGGTGCGGTCTTGGATGTAAAATCCTCGACCCAAAAGTTTGAATTTGATGTATTTCGGTGCGATAGGAAAGAATCCTAAAGCGAGTGCGATCTTGGATGTAAAATCCTCGACCCAAAAGTTTGAATTTGATGTACTTCGGTGCAATAGGAAAAGAATCCTAAAGCGGTGCGATCTTGGATGTAAAATCCTCGACCCGAAAAGTTTGAATTTGATGTATTTCGGTGCAATAGGAAAGAATCCTAAAGCGGTGCGATCTTGGATGTAAAATCCTCGACCCAAAAGTTTGAATTTGATGTATTTCGGTGCAATAGGAAAGAATCCTAAAGCGGTGCGGTCTTGGATGTAAAATCCTCGACCCAAAAGGTTGAATTTGATGTACTTCGGTGCAATAGGAAAGAATCCTAAAGCGGTGCGATCTTGGATGTAAAATCCTCGACCCGAAAGGTTTGAATTTGATGTATTTCGAGTGCAGATAGGAAAAGAATCCTAAAGCGGTGCGGTCTTGGATGTAAAATCCTCGACCAAAATTTGAATTTGATGTATTTCGGTGCGATAGGAAAGAATCTAGCGTGCGATCTTGGATGTAAAATCCTCGACCCAAAAGTTTGAATTTGATGTATTTCGGTGCAATAGGAAAGAATCCTAAAGCGGTGCGGTCTTGGATGTAAAATCCTCGACCCAAAAGTTTGATATTTGATGTGAGATTTGAAATGCGAGGAAAGATTGAATTTGAGATTTGGAAGGATGAGTTTGAACTCGATTGAAATTTGATTTAAGATTTGATTTGAAATTTGGAAGATCAAATTTGAAATTTGATCGAGATTGGATTTGAAATTTGATTGAGAATTTGATTTGAGATTTGAAAAGATCAAATTTGAAATTTGATCGAGAGTGGATTTGGAATTTGATTGAGAATTTGATTTGAGATTTGAAAAGATTGAAATTTGATTCGGAATTTGGAAAGATTGAATTTGAAATTTGATTTGAAATTTGGAAGGATGGAATTTGAGATTTGTGTTGATTTCGTTTATCTTTTAATGGTTCAAATTTTATTTTATCGTTTATTTAATGTTCATGTGAATTTGGTGTTTGTCATTTTTAAGATTTTTTTTTAGGAAAGTTTTCTTTTATTCTTCTTTCTTTATTTCTTTTCAGTTCTTTGTTCGAAGTTCATTTAACTTTAATGGCGTTTCCCGATCAATTTGCACAAAAGAGGTGAAGGCCAAAAACGTGACATGGTCACTTTCATTCCAATCATGTTGAAAATACATCATACGACTCGATGCGGAATACATTTCATACAATCCATGTAGACTCGAAACGGATTATGTATGATCTTTGTTGGTCCATCGAAAGAAGCATTTGTCGAAAAATCCATGTACGAATAGTGGGGTACATGGTTAATAACATCACCTTCCAAGCCATCCTTGGCGAGGATGCTTGAGTTGGATGTACGTTGGAGGTGTGATATTTCCCATGTAACTCACGGCTCGTAAAGGCCGGAGGTTCTCTGGCTACGGGTACGGTTGGAAATGGTAAGGTATCTTCTTGTCGTCCATTCTCACGAAAGTAGCGAGATCGCTCCTTGGCACTCACGGTATGCAATGCTTAGCGATATACGCTCCGTTGCCCTTCGGTATCATGACGGAACCCACGGTAAAGGTATCTTTGCTGGCCCTCGGA
Source organism: Papilionanthe hookeriana x Papilionanthe teres (assembly GCA_022702705.1). NCBI lineage: Eukaryota > Viridiplantae > Streptophyta > Magnoliopsida > Asparagales > Orchidaceae > Papilionanthe > Papilionanthe hookeriana x Papilionanthe teres. The sequence goes on from JAKZJZ010000743.1 coordinate 9,861, forward strand.
ACTCACCGGGCTCGCTTATCCGGAGGTCGGATCCGAACATGATGTCACACTCGTTCGAAAGGGCTGTGCGAAAGGTCGACGAAGTCGTGGTGATCTATATGTGGGGGTATGCGGTCACCTGTTTGTAGATGTTGATAATGCGGCTATTGGGTATGCGATACTGCGCGGTACCCTCCATGTTATCAATCTTTTTACCATTCTCATGATGACTAATGGCATCGGATCTACTTGCCCATGACGGAGTATCCCCGGTGGGTTTCCCTTCTGTCTTCGACAAAGTTGTAGCGGCATCCGCATTGTATTGTGATTCTTCCCTTCCACGGCATCCATCTCGGGGTTCGAGTATGTGTTTTCCCTCGGGCGGCCTGCTCGGCCCATTCTTTTCAAATCCCGGATACAATCCACGATTTCTTCGTTGTTCATACTACGAGAATACGTCGGTATGTAGCTCGAGGCCCTCTAGTATGTTGATCCTTCTTCCTTTAATTCTCTCGAAGTATTCGAAAGTTTTCTTTTCGACATTCTGCATTCTCTCCGGCTCGTATTCCGGAATGATGCAGGATGGCGAGGCCTTGTGACATATTGTGGGATATATGGTTCAATCCCTTCACGTTCCCACGCATACCTCGGCTCCTCGGGGATGATGCACGTCGGGACATCCCCGGGGTTGCTCTACCGACAAGGTCATGCATTATTGGTGGTTCTATCCGGTGGCGTGGTAGCCTTCTTTCTTCGATCTTACGGAGATTTCCACTGGTTCTTTACGTTATCCTAGGAGCTGGCCTCCTTTCTTCGAGTTCTGGTGAACCGGTGTCCTTGAAATGTGTGTCTTGGCATTAGCAATTGTCTCGTCGCGTGGTCGCGGCTAGTTTTGTTAACATCTTACGGATACGGCGATTCTTATTTCTTCGTTGCGTGGGCGTGAGAGTAGCTCTCCGCACTTCTTGAATCTACGTGGGCGCGGCGGCGGCAAGCACTGCCCTCCATCTGTAGCGACTACGGACTTCATTTTCTTATCTTCTTCGGTGTTTGCTTTTCTTTTCTTGTTGTTGGATTGGTGGCTTGGGCCACCCACTTTCATCCTTGTACTCCCGGGTAGTTCTTCTCGGTTAACTGGGACCCAGTCACTTTCCTCGTACTGTAGGCCTGCTGGTGCGAAATCCGAGTCGATCTCGATTATCGCTCCATCTTTCACCCTCTTTTCATCGAGTGCAAGGCTTACGCCATTCTTAAAGTTCAGGACCAACCGCCGTTCGACATTTCCCTGCGAAAAGACAAGGAAAAGGATCGGGAGGTTGTACTTAAGAACAAGAACATTAAGAAAATGTTTATTAAAGACATTTTTTTATATATCTTTTATATTTTAAAATTTAACGGGAATGAAGTAGGATAAGATCGGGGAAGAGATTTTGATTTGGAAAAGAAAACAAGGAAAACTTTATTATCATGACTTTATTTATTTTAACACATTTTATTATTTTTTGGGTTCGGACCGATCATAAGTAATTACTTCGCCCGTGTTTCTTAGGGATGAAGAATTCATTCCTTCGAAACATCGGGTAGCGTAATACTTTTTCAAGTATCGTCCAGTTGATCGGAAGCATATGTCGTTCTCCATGGCGATTCACTAGGCTGGTAGGAACCTCACGAGTATCTTGCTTCGACCACGAAACGGTCCTTCCCGAGTGGGTTCGAATTTTCCTCCTATCTTGCGGTGTGCGAGAATAGGTCTCTTGAGAACGAGAACTAAGTCACCAACTTTGAAGGTTCTTGGGCGGACCGGTTTGTCATGGGCTTGAACCATCTTAGCTTGGTATAGTTCTAAATTACTGTTGCTTGCTGCAGTCTTTTCCCTTCGAGCTTTCTAATTCTTCGAGTCGTAATCTGGCGTTTTCTTCTGTCGTGATCTTGTTTGCAAGCTGCAATTCGAGTGAAGGAAGGCCGAACCTCTAAAGGTAACCTTTGCCTCGGACCCATACACTAGAGCGTAAGGTGTAGCTTGAGTAGGAGTTACGAAGGTTGTCGGTAGGCCTATAAGGCTTCTAACAATTTCTCGTGCCAATTTCTCTTATTATCGTCCGAGGTTTTCTTTAAGATTTGAACGAGAGTTTTATTAAAAGCCTCGGCGAGACCGTTTGCTCTTGGGTAGTAAATTGTTGAGTATCGCCGGTCGATTCAGTGTCTCCGACAAAATTGTTGATTTGTGTGCTTCGAATGCTTGACCCATTATACGAGATGATCTGCGCGGCACTCCGAAACGGTAGACAACTTGGTTCTTGAAAAGCGTAGCACGTGGTGTGCTTTCACTTCTCTAAGTGGAGCTGCCTGCACTGCCTTGGAAAAGTAATCTGTAGCCGCAAGAATGAAGCGATGTCCTTTTGAAGATGGTGGTTCATCGGACCCACTATATACGTGCCCCGACATTCGAATGGCCGCGACGCGATTGTCGGGTGCGGCACATTTGGAGGTTGGTGTAGAACCACTCCGTGCACTTGGCATTGGTGACGGCTCTTGGCGATTTTCATGCGGTCGGTCATCATCGAGGGCCGGTAGTACCCTAGTCTTTTAATTTTCATTTTCATCTTCGGACCCGGCGAGTGAGCGCCACGGAGTCTGAATGCACCTCTTTAACAATTTCACGGGCCTCGGACCCGCTTAGGCACCTTAGCCACATTTGATCGAAAAGACCTTACGTATAATGTGTTGTTTATTAATGCGTAGGACGAGTTCTTTTCTTGATACGATGGGCTAGCGACCTATCGTCATGGTAGCTTTCTGTTTGCGGGTAGTCTATCGATGGTTGTCGCCCGATCTTACGTGTTTTTACATCCTTCTTTGCTGACTGATTCTTTTTCTTTTTCGGTTTGTGTATTGTGTACATGTCGGTTGTGATAGGACTGACGTCGAGTGAGCTGACACTTCCTTGATTCATCTTGCAAACGGGCGAATTCTTTTGCGAGACGGGCTAAAGCATCTATTTAAAGCATTTTCTTTTACAGAATTTTGTAGATTGTCACATTTGGAATGCTATTCGACAATTTGTATGGCATCTTGGAAGTATTGTTCGAGTCTTGGTTTAAAAATTCTGTATTGTCCGTGATCGTTGAATGATTAACTTGTGAATCCCGTAGATGTTGATGTACTGTTATCCCAATTTGAATAGCTAATTCCAGTCCTGTTATGAGGGCTTCGTATTACGCTTCGTTGTTTGTACACGGTTACGTCGAGTGGTAGGAGTATCTTAACATCCCCGCTCCGGCGTTATAAAGATTAGCCGATTCTGCCTTACCGGGCACTTATCACTTGCGATTCTTCGTCTTTGTGTCTTGAAGATGCTCCGTCGAAATATAATTCCCAACGTCGATCATCGGGGTCTTCTAGGTTCATTATTTGTTCATACGGCGAATCGTCATTGAGAGGAGATTCGGCGGCGAAGGGTGTCTTTGCGAGGAAGTCTGCTAAGACTTGTCCCTTTACGGCACGCGGAGGCACGAAAGTTATATCGAATTGCGATAATATCATTGACCATCAGCGAGTACGCCGGAAAGTGTTGGACGAGTCATCGAGTATTGCGATGGATTAAACTTCGAGATCGGGTTGACCTTATGAGAAAGCATGTAGTGCACGAGCTTTTGAGCGGCGAAGATCGAGGCTAAACAATGCTTTTCGATTGCGGGATACCTTACTTCCGTCGGAAGTAAACGACGGCTTAAGTAGTAAAGAGCATTTTCTTTACCCTCATCATTGACACAGAGCTAACGGGGCTCAGAGAGAATCGTCCTAAAGCCGCGGTGTAAAGTATCGGTGGTCTACTGAGGCCGGGGCTGCTTAAGACGGGAGGTGTCATTAAATATTGTTTAATGTCCTCGAAGGCCTTCGGCATTTCTCTTCCCGAATAAATTTGGCGTCCTTTTTAACTAGTGCGAGAAAGGTGACACCTACGACGGGTTTGAGATAAAGCGTCGAAGATATGCCGACTTCCCTTGAAAAGATCGTAGTTGTTTTAAGGTTTTGGGAGGCGGCATTTCTAAGATAGCTTTAATCTTCTCCGGGTCGATTTCAATTCCACGATGTCGGACAACGAATCCTAAGAATTTCCGGAGGTGACGCGAAGGCGCATTTTAAGGGATTCATCTTAAGGTTAAATTGTCTTAATCGTTCGAAAACAATTCTCGAAATCATACGAGTGGTTTTCCTTTACTTTGCTTTTGATGACCACATCGTCCACGTAGCATTCGACTTGATTGTGGATGAGATCATCAAAAATTCTTGTCATTGCTCTCTGGTAGGTTGCTCCTGCGTTCTTCGATCCGAATGGCATTCTTTGTGTAGCAAAATACTCCGATCGGCGTTACGAATGCTGTAAGCTTTTCATCTTACGGAGCCATTTTTATGCGGTTGTATCACGAAGATCCATCCATGAATGAGAATATTTCATGTGTTGAAGCAATGTCGATCATTAATTCCAGGATCGGTAGAGGAATTCATCTTTTGGACATGCCTTGTTTAAATCTGCGAAGTCCACACAGATTCGATCGACCATTCTTCTTTACGGTTGGCACCACATTGGCTAGCCAAGTCGGGTATTGTTCTTCGCGGACAAATTTAGCGTCTATTAGCTTTTTAACTTCGGCTATGACTTGTTGTTCGATTTCTAGACGCATTCTTACGGGACCTTGTCGGTGGGACGAAGTAGGATCCACTCTAGCTTATGAGCTGCGACCTGCGGAGCTAATCACGGCATTTCATCGTAGTTCGAAGCAAAACGAGTCTTTAAATTCCATTAATAATTTGATTATTTCTTCGGAGTCTTCTTTGTTGAGTAAGGAGCTAACAAAGGTAGGTACTAGGCTCTTCGCTAGTACCTAAGTTAACTTCAGTTAACTCATCTATTGTAGATTTGATTTCTTCTTCGAATTACGGTGGAGCGTCTCCGATTTGTAAATCTTCGAGTTCGTACTGTAGTTTCCATGCGAGTTTTCATTGGACTTGCAAGTGACAACAAAGCAAAATTCGGTATCGTCGGCGACCTGCTAGTGCGAATCCGAGTCCATACTTTGAATTGGGTGGACGACCGGAGTTATTCCATAATTTTTCAAAATGTTGTGATTGGCCTTTTGTCGATTGTCGAGGTAAGAAACCACGTTGAATTAAATTTTGAACACGGGGAGAGTACCACTCGAAAGGTAATTCCATTAATTCGATGAAGTGACATCTTCGAATTGTACATTATTTTCGAGTTTTGGAGGAAGAAGCACCACGGTAGAATTTGATTGGCCTTGCACCGTCGTTACGTACCTCTTTGACCACCATACCCTCGATCTTATTAGAATGGATCGGGGTTAGGGTCATAGTATGTACGTAGTGGTTAATCTTCTCGTACATTGATTTGTATTCTTCGTTCTTCTCATCTTCGAGGGAGATCTTGAATTGCGGCTTCTTTCGACTTATTGTCGCTTGCTTCTTGTTTGATTTCTTTTTCTTCTTCGGAACTATCTTCCCGATCGACATTGATGGCTGGTTTCCTGCATCCGAGTTGTCCTAGCGTCTCTACCACGACCTCGTCCCCGGCCTCGACCTCGGATGCGAGTTGTGGAGAAACCTTCACCATCTCGCCGGTAAGGGAGTGGTGAGTGGCTGTTGGGCTAGAACCTCGAGTTCTTCGTTGTCCTGAACTTTCTTTGCTTCATTTGTTACGGTATCTGCTGGAGAAGATCGTTTTCTTTGGCGGTGCATAATAAGTCTGCATCTTCATGGATTCCAATCTCATGTACGGAGAATGGTTGCAAGTCGCCTTTGATGCCTTTGTTCCCCTCCATCGTAGTATTTGATGCATCGATGCGAGAGATGATGGTACCATCCTGTTTTCATGTATCCATGGTCGGCCCGGTAGAGCGTTGAACGACGTTTACGAATCGATTATGTGAAATTTTGCGGTTGTCTTTGCTAAGTCACCGGTCTTCATCGGTAGCGTTATTGACCCGAGGGCTCTTTCTCCTTTACGGTTGAATCCTCTTAATAACATTTTGTCGGCCTCGAGCTCGCGAGCATCAATTTCCAAGTATCTTAGTGTTCGAAGACTCATTATGTTGATTGATGCTCCTGGATCCACCGATACTGCGGAGAGCGTAAACTTCCCGATTGTAGCTGAAATGTACAACGGTCGGTTGTGATACTGCATCCCAGTAGTAGGTCATTGTCCAGTGAAGGTAACGCCTGTTGTTCCTTTAACGAGCAAACCTCATCTAAGGAATCTCCGGCCATTTGAGCTAAGCAAATTCTCGGATCGAAGTAAGGCCTTGATCAGAGCTTCTCTCATCTCCTTTGATAAGATGAGAGCATCGTAAATGCTCAGTTTGGCCGGTAGTTTCCTAAGATGGGCTAGCACGTTGTAGTCCACTTTGTTCTCATGCGTCTCGGCTTCTTCTCGAACGGGTATTTCTTCTGTCGGGGTTGGTTCTTCTTGAACAACCACTTGCTTTCCTTTGTCTTTTGGACCCATTCTTGGAGGTAGAACTTTTCCACTTCTTAAGTTGACTTACGTAATTTCTTCGAATCTAGTGTTGAACTTCGTCGGTGTCTCCTCTGAATCGGAATGACGGGCTCTTCGGATTATCTTCAAAATGCGAAGGCTCTAACTCTATCGTAAGCTGGAGCTCCTCGAAACTCGCGAGATAGATCCGTTGCTTGTTGAACTCTCGTAGCCTCCTTGATGGATGTCTTCTTCGTTATTTTGATCGTCGAGATCGTGTATGATTTGAGAATTGTTGTTGGCATCGAAGTCGATGTCCGGATTGTCGCTAGTTACGTAATCGTTAGAAACGATCAAAACGTAGCCAACGCCATCACCCTTATCATTATATGATCCCACGAAGTGAGCGAGATAATCATACAAAATCGAGAGGTTCGAGGGATTTCTCCCCGAATCGGAAACAACTATCTAGGATAAGCGGCCCCTAGTCCAGCCTTAGGAGTCTCGGTCCCCTCTTCTTCGTCGATTTTCTTCTTTTCTTCGATCGTCTCTGTTGAGGTGGTTCTTCCATCGCAAGTGATAGTACCGGCTTAACGGGTCTCGAACTACGAATTGAAGCTCGCACGAAGCGGTTCGGATCGTTGTCTAAAATCTTCTTCGAAGACCTCGTCAGAGGCGGTAGTCCATCCATCGTCGGTTGCATAGGGATCTATCGGAATGACGGGATCGGTTGAGATAACATTGACGGAACCTCCTTTACGGGGTTCCTTCATGTACTCCTTCGGGATTGTTATATTTCCTTTCAGAAGGTTGTCGTTGAGCCAACTTTTAAAGGTAATGCAATCTTCTATCTTGTGCCCGAAGCATCCGGTGGTAGGGGCGAAAGTTGGGATCACCGTTCTTGTTGACTTCCTCACGAGTCTTTTAGGTTACAGCAGTTGGAAATGCTGGAGTCTTCATTAGGCTACGGAACATTTTCGATCTTGCTTCATTTTTGAACGGATATTCTCTGCTCGGAAGCTCCCTTGATGTACGTTGCGGACGAGGCGGTTGTTCATCTTGCGGAGACGGCGATAGTCTGGACGGGGTTCTTGGTAATTACGTTGTAGTTCTTTGCGGCCGTTACGGTGGTATTTGCATCGGTTGCTTGCCTTTGTCAGCTGCTGCAACGATCCGGATTTCTTTTCGAAGGTCTTCACCGGCCACGCTTGTCCGTCTTGTCGGCGAAACTTAATTGCTTCGCCTCTTCTTGCAAGCTTCCGGCCTTGCTTAACAACTTCTCGAAAGTCTTAATAGTGAATCCTTTGAGGAGAAGTGCTTATCGGGCCGTGAATGCTTTTAAGCAAGATGCTGACTGCATGTTGTTCTTGCGGTTGTGGTTCACACTTCATGCTTAAGTTTCTCCATCGAAGTATGTAATCCACCAAAGTTTCATTCGGCCTTTGTTTCTCTACCACTAAATCACCTATAGTGATGTGGTGCTTGAAGCTCCGGCAAATCGCTTGATGAAGAGGCTCTCTAGCTTCGAGAATGTCTTCACGGAGCCATTGGGTAATGCTGCATACCGGTCGAAGGCGATTCTTGACGGACTGACGACGAAGCTGTCGGAAGAGTAGCGCATCGCTTCGCCAGGCATTACAACAGCTGGCACGAAAGTGTGCAACATCTTGTCGGGGGTTCCGGTTCCATCGAATGTCTTGAACGAAGGTGGTACGAAGCCTTTCGGGTATTGGACGGCGTCGAATTCTTACGGGTAAGGTCTACCGTCCGAATGGATGTCCCGTTCTTCGATTGTGCTAAGGCTTCTCACTTTCTTGTTCTACCGAGTTCTTGATATCCTTTTCGGGGATCATACTTTGTGTTGTATCCTTTTTCAGTTGAGTCATCCCCATTGACGGATGTAATCTCCTTTCCTCCGTCTACGATGTGAATGACCTGCAGGGGTGTCTCTCTATGTGGTTGTACTTGACTGCGGAAGTGGCCGGAGCTACGGCCATCTCTTCCATCCTTTTCGCCATTTGAGCGATCGTGTCGTCTTTTCACTGAAGTTTGTCTTCTCATCGGTTACGGCTCCTCTCTTCTGCTGCGTGCCGGGAGCACCTTGCGAAGGCGATGAAGCTCGTGTCTCGACCATGTTGATTTGCATATTCGTCGTCCATGAACTCCGATGAATCGATCTCATCTCCGAACTTTTCTTCTCTTTCTTTTGCCGACCGTCGGATATCGGTTCTCGGCTTTTCCATGGCATCTTCTAGCGGAGCTTTACTGTGTGTCTTTGCGGTTGTCATGCGATAGTCTGCCGGGTCCCTTTTCACGAGTCCCCTTTATCGCGGTAGCACTTTCTTCGGATTCGAGCCTCTCGGCGAGACTTTCTTTCTCGAGCTGCTTGTTTCGATCTTAGCGCCCGAGTAGTGGGACGCCATACCATCCTTCTAGCGGCGGAAGGTCTAGGACCGGATGGTGCAGTCGGCCGAATCTTTGGAAGGTGGTATCCTCCCTAATCTGCAATCACGAGACTACGACGGGCGGGCTAGCCTTCATTCTCTTGCTTGGCTTTTACTGTCATGACGGCGGGCTCTACTCGGGGCCCGAGACGGGATTTGGCCGGCACCCGCCACTATCCTTCGTAGAATTTCCGATACGGGGCGGTTTTCCTTCCTTGCTAACTTTTCTACCAAAGTTTGCGGTCGAGCAAGACGGCGTAGTTCTAGTTCTTTTCTTGCGAGCTATCGTTGTAGTATGCGGGGCGAGGTAATGTGGCGACAATCTTGCGAACATTCTCCTCGTCCTGCTGCGGCGGAGAGGGGATGGAACATGCTTCCTCCCAAAAGTGGTATGTAGTCGAGCGGCGGTGTATATTACGTACGTAGCGGTGTATATTCGGCGGCTACGGAATTTCCTCCGGGAAAGCAATTTCGGCGGCTACGGCTTCTCTGGCGATCCTTCTCACTTGTTTCTTCTTTGGGTCTTTGTCGGTGACGGAATCTTTGAAGCTGGACCCGATTTCGAAAACGAGAAGGTCTTACGGGAAGATGCGTACCCTCCGCGGTAACGGGTTTACCATAATTACGGATTTCTTTCCCCTTTGATTTGGCGGAAGTCGGGGTAGGTGCGGAAACAACTAGACCGAGTGGGGGTAGTAAGAGCGGTCCTCTGCGGACGGCGGTACTCCTCTAGTCGGGATCCTTTGCGGGGAGGAAACTCTTGGGTCGACCTAAGGTTGAACTCGAGCGGTGGCTCCTCGGCTTCGGATACCTTGTTCGTCGGTGCGAAGAGGGAGACGTCGGTGACCTTGACGTTCGTGTTTTCAAATCCTTGTCCGAATCGGATGATCCCATTGTCGGGCGGCTCATCCTTATAGACGGCGAAGTCCGGTCCGTTGGTGAAGGAGAAAATCGAGTTTCGGGGCTTCCATTTACGCGAGGTAGATTCGGTTGTCGATCCCAGAGTTATGCTTCTTTTCTTTAGGACGAAAAGAAAGGAATTGAAAAGAGTCGAACTCATTCTTGTTCATGTATTTATAAGAGGGAATCATTTGTTAAAAGAGTCACTTATTAGAGGGTTTGTTTATTTAGAACGGAATGTTCGAAAGTGTAGAGAAGGTAAGGAATCTGATTCAGAGTTGGAAAGGAAAAGAAAGTCTTAAGCAAGACTTCTCGACTCGAAGGATCATTCCTAAACTAACACTTATTGGGGGTCCGCCCCACCTCGAAAATGAGGTAAAAGGATCTCGGAACCTCTCTGTTTAGGGGTGTCTAAACGGTGGCTCCTAAATCCGAGAGAATGTTGGCTATACTCATTCGAGATAGAAATGAACATAGTATTCCAACGGAAAGAAGGGTAGTTTGATCCACTAAGGACATGGATGCACTTACCGATTTTTGAAAGCGGAATTATCGATTATAATGGAGAGAGGAATTTTCACAGTAGAGTCGCGGAAATCTGTCGGCATATTTTTAGGTTGTGTTTTATTTTGAAGAGGGGTCGCCTAACGAAATATGTCGGCGAATTTTTAATTTAATTAAAATAAATAATTTGAAAAGTAGTATTTGATTTTGAAAATAATTTTAAATTTGAAGGTTTTAAGATATGAGATTAAGCCGATCTCACATCCCGAATAGTTTATATAAACGAGCACCGCACCATGAGCCGTGTATCTATCCACTAAGGATAGACACACGCCATGACGGTGGGGCTCGATTAAATAAACTAGAAGATTTGTGACATCCGTTTGGTACGCGAACCAATTTTATAAGCCGACAAAATTCCACAGCTTAATATGAAAACATTAAACGGGGTTTATATTACCAGGTTCTTGAAAATTCCTATAAGGGCGAGCCCACTATAGTTAATTACATCTTAAGTGACGGGAATCACCTAAGAAAACTCTCGATAATAATCGATAGTGTATGCTCTCGAGAATTTGAAGTTTAAGTTTTCGAGGATTGAATTTTGGAATTTCGATAGGGAATGGATCGAAGTTTGGAACATTTTGTTTTGTGAATCGAAAGGAAGAAAAGTAGGAGAAATCACGGATTCGAAGTGAACTTCGGTAATTTCCGACTATCATATTGTTTGGCTTAGATTTAGGAAAGTCCTAATATTTATTTAAATGTTTTGATCTTGTCGATTTTAATTAATTAGGACTTATATTTATATGATAGAATCATACAAATAGCCTCGAAGATGTGAGGGTTTATGTCGTATCGGACGACTACCTCGGAATCCTAAGTCGGTTAGGGCTTAATTTGCGAGGCAAATGCACAACAAAGGTTGAGGATTTATGTTGCACTAAGCAAACTACCTCGAAATCCTATGGCTTGGTTATTTAATTCTAGGAAAGTTTTCTTGAAGTAGGTTCGAAGTTTCTGTGACGACGATGGCACGTCTTTGCCCGCCATGCTCAGAGCTCCTTATTGTTGCGAGAGGTTTAGTTTTAGAAATCATAAATCGGGGGATGAGAAAAGTGTTTTGGTTTAGAGAAAATCTTAATTTCCGAGTGTTTTTTATGTTTTAATTAAAACAAATCTTAAAGTTGATTATAACGACACCGGTTAAGATCCCGCGGTTCCATCCTTCAGGCATCATTATTTTTATCGGATTCACTTAGTCCGGATGAATTTGCTAAACTCAGTTGAATGAGTTCCACACTTTCATTTAGGCCGTGGGAAATCCCGTTAGCAACACGTAGGTTACATCATCCGAGGTATTCCGATCATCCAACGGGACGTTTTAATTTAGTTGTAATTGTAGTTTTGTGTTACGTTTGTGATTAAATTTTGAGTTGTTTTATATTTTGAAATGTTGTGGCGGTGAATTTTATCTTGCAATGACTTTTAACTTAGTTTTGGTTTCGGTTTTAGGGTCTATCCTAAAGGTGTGGGTTTTCATGCAACGGTTGTTTATCATGCGAAAAAGTAAGTGCAATTGCGATTAAAGTAAATTGCGATAATGTAAATTGCAGAAAGTAAATTGCAATAAAATAAAAGCGTACATGGAGGGTCTTCCCGTCATCCCAAGCTACACTTAAAACACAATTAGAATATTTAAGCAAGTTCCTAGGTAAAGCTAAGGGAAGGGTTATGGTTTTCTACCAAATTCCTAATCACTATAGCTAGTCATTTCCTATGACGTCTAGGTTCTTTGTGTTTTGGTTTGAAGACGATTTTCTTCATCGAAGAATAATTAAATTCGATTGTTCTTATAAATGTCCTATCATATTGAGGAAGTGCTTAAGAAGAATCTTAAACATCTTTTCAATATTTCTAGGATTGTTTTAAGTCGAAATGAATTTAATTATATAAATGAATTAATCGTCAGAGAATTCGAGTTTTGTTGTTATCTTGCTCGGTGAACTAGGACATTTGAATATCACTATAAGTGAAGTAACATTTCATTTAATGTTACTATTTAGGAGTTATGATAACTAAAGCTTTTGAGGGTAAATTGGTATTGAAATGATTTGGTTTAAGTTAAATGAGTTTAAATTTGGAATAGTGTTCGAGTTATTTTAGATTTATTTTGAATTTCTTTATGTCTTTAGGTGATGTTATATTTAATTTAATTTAATTTAATTTAATTGAGTTTTAATTTTAATTTAATTGATTGAGTTTGATTTGATGTTAAATTAATTTAATTTGATTTGATTTAATTTTAATTTAATTTGATTTAATTTAATTTAATTTAATTTAATTTAATTTAATTTGATTTAATTTAATTTGATTTAATTTAATTTAATTTAATTTAATTTAATTTAATTTAATTTATTTAATTTAATTTAGTTTAATTTAATTATTAATTTAATTTAATTTATTTATTTAATTTGATTTAATTTAATTGTTTAATTTAATTTAATTTGATTTAATTTAATTTAATTATTTAATTTAATTTAATTTATTTAATTTAATTTAATTTTAATTTAATTTTATTATTTTTTTAATTTTAATTGAATTTTTTTAAAAGAGTTTAATAATTTAATTTTAGTTTAATGATTAAGTCTTTTAATATTTTAAATTTGAGTTATCATTTTAATTAAGAATTGAATATTAATGAGATAATTAATTTAGGGATTTTTAAATTAAAGAATAAATCTCTTCACAATAATATCCTTATTTTAATAATTCGATTTTATTATTCTTCCAAATTTAATCCATTATTTAATTAAAGTTTAATCATTTTAAAATTACTTAATGGGTTTCTACCCTTTAATTATTTAAATTTCAATCATCCAAATCAGATTAGGATCAAATATTTTACTTGTTAATTTTTTATTAAACCTAAAGTTTTAATTAAGGGTTAAAAATTTTAATTACCACTTTACCCTTTAAGCTTAATAATTTCATAACTCACTAAATTGAACTCAAATGAACTTGAAATTTTTATGTGACTTCACTCATATGTCAATAAAGACATGAGAGGAGAAAATGTGATTTTTCTGTATTTAATTTATTTATATAATTATTTTTGGTAGAAAATAGAGATTTTCAAGGAAAATTTAATAACATGACCAAGGGAAAGTTTCTGTCCTTAAGAAAATTAGGGGACATTCCTAATGACCAGAGGACCACTTGGACCAATTTTGGTGATTTTTTGAATTATATTATTTTTATTATAATTATTTTAAGTTTTGGAGTGTTAATTAATTTAAAAATAAAATAAATGTTGAAAAATGAATTTTATATTTTTCAAAAATCTCTCTGATATCAAGGAAATCAGAGAAGCAAATTTTGCAATTTTCTGATTTTTCTATGATTTATTATAATTATTTTAGTGAAAATGCTAGAAAATACATTTTTTAATTTTAAAATTACCCTAGGGCTTTAAAATTTAATATCTCACTAAATAGACCTAAGAAAAATGTGGGATTTGTTCCTAAGTGATTAAAATTCAAAATGTGACATTTTGGTGAATTTTATTATTTTTGTGATTTTTATTATTTTTTAATTATTAAAAATATTAAAATATTATTAAAAATCAACTTTTTTAGAAAATTGAAATTTTAATTTTCTTAGGTTCCCCTGATATCAGAGAGGCTCCAAAACCAATTTGGTGAATTTTTGAAAGGTATTTTAAAAGTTATGAATTTTTAAAGTTTAAAATGGCTAAGTGGCTTAATCGACCGATTAGTGGGGCTAACTGAGTCCAATTGACCTCGAAACTTTTATGGTGGATTCCTCTGATCCTAAAGGTCGAGTGGAGAATTGATTTCAAGTCAATTTGATGCATGGTTAACTCTAATTAATTAAAGACCTATTTTGGGTGTTTAAGCGATTAGGGTTGTTTTAAATGAACTAAGTCGAAACCTATTTTTCCTAAGGTTCTGCTGGTCATAAGGAACATCACCAAATTTTCCTAGAATTTATTTCACAACATGCTATTTATTGGAATTAAAATACTCAAAACGATAACATGAATTTGAAAAATCAATAACTTTTCATAGGGATGGCCTACGACTTTGGAAAATTCGGGGAATGTTCCCAAATTCGGAGGCTTCAAAGCCACTATGGTCTCGTGCCATGGTGAATTGTATACATGCATGGAGAATTAAAAGTAATGCGAGAGAGTAAATAAATTATAAAAAATAAAATACTTGATGAAATTAAATGATTTCTTTTCCACATTATTCTCCTCTGTTCAGCTGAGCGAGAGGGTATTTTTATTTTATTTTTCGATTTTTCTACACGAGAGATATGAATTTTTGAAGTTTAGGGAATTAAATAAATAGAAAAATACCCTAATTTTCTATTTATCCACGCGGCGCCGCGTCGGCCTCGGCGACTCCGAACGCACGCGCGTCGCGCTCCCGTTCGACGCCGCCACTCGAGTCGAGCGGCCGGGCCCGCGGTTCTCGTACGCGTCTCTGGTCGAGCGCCATCGAGCGCGTTCGTCAGCGCGTGTATTGAATGGACGGCATCCGTTCATCGTCCGAGCGTCCTCGCCGAGAGCCGTCCACACTAAATCCTAAGATCTCACTCGATACTCAATGGATTTTCATGTTCTTATGCTCTATGGATTCGTCTTGAAGAGACGAACACATCTATACGGTTAACATGCATTGAAACTAAGGCATTTGAAATGGAGAATCTCCAGAAGCTCGGGATGAAGAATTAGCTCATACCTTTGCTCAGAGAAGTGTGGCTTCGATCTGAGAGTTGTTGCACCTTCGATTGGATCCCGACGAAGCTCCGGATGAAGTCTCTGGTGCGGTGAATTGTACGAGATGTGATTTCGACGAAGCCAGATCACAAAGCTTGGAGAGTTGGAGCAAGCTGGGTGGCTTTGGAGATGGGGCTTTTGTCTGGTGGACACCTTCCCTTGGTACGGTGAAGGTGTAGAACCAATCAATTTGGGAATTGGCTCCTTGTGGAGAAGTGTCCTGGTTTTGGGTGGAATTTCGGTTGGGAAATTGGATTTTATCGGTGGGGATTAGGGCGAATTGACATGGGGATCAAGCTGCTCTAAGGGTGGAGAAGGGTTCGGAACAATTTTGGCGAGTTTCGGCAAGGTTTGTGCTTAGCTCTCTCTCATGGCCGAGAGGGGTGGAGTTTAAATAGGAGAGGGTGGAGGGCCTCCCGGGGGAGTTGAGGCATGGGATCAGTTTGCTGCGGTGAGGAGAAGAACGACCATGGTGGCCATTGGGCATGGGGCGACTCGGCGGTGAGAATTCCGAAGCTTGGGCTCACATGATGCTCTCGGGTGTGGTGTTTTCCGGCGATCCGGGCGGGTGGCCGGCGAGCATGGGTCACCATCTTGACCGGGGAGGTCGGGGGCTTGGCAATGGTGAAGTCGATTGGGCTTGGACATGTGTAAAGTGTTTGAATTAAAATGGAATGGGGAGGAGGTCATTTTGGCCTGAAATTGAGTCGACCCATTGGTTTGGGTTGGGTGCACCTCCCATGGCTGATTTTGAGGTGAGAGGATCGGTTAGGCTCGGTCGAGGGAGAGTGGTGTGGTCTCCATCCATGATGAGGTGGCTAAGCATGGTTTAGTGTGTGACATGCTTAAGGTAAAAAAGGCGTTAAGGAGGATTAGGAAAGGGGCCCCTCCTTTTGCCATTAATGGCTTGATCACATGTCGAAGCCTTCCATGGCTTCATGTGGCTTGTCCATGGCTTGCATGGCTCGCCTTTGGCTTGGGAAAAGGTTTGGTCGATTTCATGAAAATGGGTTTTAAGAATTTTTGGTAATTTGATGGAAATTTGTATGAAACTTGATTTGGAATAATTTGATGGTGAATTTAGGACTTAGGTAATGGATTTAATTAAGTGGATGACAAATGGAGATGTCATGTGGGCTTTAGGGTAGATTTTGGGCCTTTGGATGTGGTGAAGTGGGCTTTTAGGAAAGTTTAAGGGAAATGGGCTTTTGATTTTAGGATGGGCATTTGGATAAAAATTTTGTGAAGAACTTTGTCAAATAAATGTCATAATTGGTTTAGGGATGTTCTATGAAGGGCTTGGAATCAATTTGGTGTGATTTGGAGTTGAATTGGTTTGAATTTGGATTTATTTGGTAAGTGGGCCTATGTAGGTCCAAGTGGGCCAAGTTGGGCTAATGTTGGGCTAGGGTTGAAATTGATATAAAATCGATGTTGAGAAATGTTTATGGGAGTGTTTCAAAGAGGTTTTGGCTTTGGTTGGGCTTTGATTTTGGGGTTTGGGCTCATTTGGGTTAGGTTTGGGTTTAGGTCGAAATATGGGCCTTTTAGCTTTGGGTTGAATTTGAGTGGGGTTTGGGTCCAAATTTTGGGCAAATCATGTTAGTATTTTGTTTGTGGGAATGTTAAGGAAGATTTAGAAAAGATTTGGGGTTAATTGGAATTGAATTGGGTGAGTTTGGGTTAGGTTTGGGTCATGGGTCCAAATTGGGCTTTAAGGCCAAAAGTGAGATTGGATCCAAATGTCGATCAAATTGGACTTGGATTTGGTCTAGATTGGTATTGGGGATGTTGAATTGAAGTTTAGAATTGAATTGGACCAAAATTGGGGTCAGTGGGTAGGTTTGGTTTGACATTGGGTTCACTTAGGGTTAAAATGGGTCGAATTGGGGGTTTTGACAAAAGTAGGGTAAATTGACAAAATTGGCCCATGGTGTAGTTGGACAAAATGAAATTGGGAATATTTGGGATTTTCTGGAATTTTCTGGGAATTTTCTGAATTTTTTGGATTTTTTGGTCGAGAGGGGTATTTTGGGTATTTGGAGGGTATTGGGAGGTTTTCTTGGAATTTTTGGTATTTTTGGGTATGGATGATCAATTTAAGTGATGTGGAAATGTTTGGGATTGATTTTGGAGAATTTTGGATAATTTGGAAATTTTTGAGAAATTTGGGTAATTTCAAGGGTTTTGGGTAGGTTTAGCGGGTGTAGGGTCCGGGGGTCGAAAATTGAAAATTTGGAAAATTGAAGATTGGGTGAATTTGAGTGGAATGAAATCATTTTGGTTGAGCCATGAAGCCATATCAAGCCCACATGAGCCATGAAGGGACTCATTTGAGGCATTCGTTATGTTGTTCCTAACCCTCTTAGCGAGGGCTTAGGGGTTAAGGACCATCCATGTGAATCACCTACATGAGTCGGGGAGGTCAAGTTAGGTATGGGTGTGGTTTTAGGAGGTATGTGGAAGTGTAGTGTGTAGGTGTAGTGTATAAGTGTAGTGTGTGTGTAAGTCGGCCCCTTCACCGGACCGAGGCCGCCGGGCGGTCTAAGGCGAAGAGTCACATAGGAACTCATCCTTTAAACTTCCACATTTGATTTCGACCCTCCAGGTGATTAGGGGTCTACGGTCGAGTTTGTGGAGTTTGCGGGGAGTTAAGAAGTGGTTTGAATTTCTAAAAGGTGGGTCCCGATTCTAGTCCTCTAAGATAGTCGAAGGAAAAGCTGAGGCTAGATCCTAAGTACTTAAGAGAAGAAGAGAAGACCTCATCGAAAATGAGGTCGACAAATGGACCCCGATAGGTGTGGTGAGTGACGGAGCACACCGCGCGTATTGGTGTTGGCGAAGCGATCAACAAAACCAACACAAACATCCAAGTGACAAACTTAGGATGAAATAGAGGAGTTTTCCGTTTGGGGAGTAGCAAGTATATCTACGAAGCCGGAGATTCACTGAACTCTCGGCTGGGGAAAGGAAAAGGAGGTGAACTCCGAAATCACATGACACGGGGAATTTCGATTTAGATTTTATTTTGTTTCGATTTAAGTTTTGATGTGTGAGTTTAGATTTCAGATTTGGAGTTTCGATTTAGATTGGAGTTTGTCGAAATTAATTTGAAGGATTTGATTTGAAATGAAAATTGGAATTACGAGGTTTTAGATGTAACATCTTCGACCTCGAAAGAAAATTGAATTGATTAGATTGAATCGTTGCAATGAGAAGAGATCTCGGAGTAATGCGGTGTTGGATGTAAAATCCTTAACCTCGAGAGTTTGATTTTGATGTATTTCAGTGCGATAGGGAAAGAATCCTAAAGCGATGCGGTCTTGGATGTAAAATCCTCGACCCAAAAGGTTTGAATTTGATGTATTTCGGTGCGATAGGGAAGAATCCTAAAGCGAGTGCGGTCTTGGATGTAAAATCCTCGACCCAAAAGTTTTGAATTTGATGTATTTCGGTGCGATAGGAAAGAATCCTAAAGCGATGCGGTCTTGGATGTAAAATCCTCGACCCGAAAAGTTTGAATTTGATGTATTTCGGTGCGATAGGAAAAGAATCCTAAAGCGGTGCGAGTCTTGGATGTAAAATCCTCGACCCAAAAGTTTGAATTTGATGTATTTCGGTGCGATAGGAAAGAATCCTAAAGCGGTGCGGTCTTGGATGTAAAATCCTCGACCCAAAAGTTTGAATTTGATGTACTTCGGTGCAATAGGAAAGAATCCTAAAGCGGTGCGATCTTGGATGTAAAATCCTCGACCCAAAAGTTTGAATTTGATGTATTTCGGTGCGATAGGAAAAGAATCCTAAAGCGGTGCGGTCTTGGATGTAAAATCCTCGACCCGAAAGTTTGAATTTGATGTATTTCGGTGCGATAGGAAAGAATCCTAAAGCGGTGCGGTCTTGGATGTAAAATCCTCGACCCAAAAGTTTGAATTTGATGTATTTCGGTGCGATAGGAAAGAATCCTAAAGCGGTGCGGTCTTGGATGTAAAATCCTCGACCCAAAAGTTTGAATTTGATGTATTTCGGTGCGATAGGAAAAGAATCCTAAAGCGGTGCGGTCTTGGATGTAAAATCCTCGACCCAAAGGTTTGAATTTGATGTATTTCGGTGCAATAGGAAGAATCCTAAAGCGGTGCGGTCTTGGATGTAAAATCCTCGACCCAAAAGTTTGAATTTGATGTATTTCGGTGCAATAGGAAAGAATCTTAAAGCGGTGCGGTCTTGGATATAAAATCCTCGACCCAGAAATTGAATTTGATTTTGATTGAGATTTGAAATGCTGGAAAGATTGAATTTGAGATTTGGAAGGATGAGTTTGAACTCGATTGAAATTTGATTTAAGATTTGATTTGAAATTTGGAAGATCAAATTTGAAATTTGATCGAGATTGGATTTGAAATTTGATTGAGAATTTGATTTGAGATTTGGAAAGATCAAATTTGAAATTTGATCGAGAGTGGATTTGAAATTTGATTGAGAATTTGATTTGAAATTTGAAAAGATCGAAATTTGATTCGGAATTTGGAAAGATTGAATTTGAAATTTGATTTGAAATTTGGAAGGATGGAATTTGAGATTTGTGTTGATTTCGTTTATCTTTTAATGGTTCAATTTTATTTTATCGTTTATTTAATGTTCATGTGAATTTGGTGTTTGTCATTTTTTAAGATTTTTTTTTTAGGAAAGTTTTCTTTTATTCTTCTTTCTTTATTTCTTTTACGTTCTTTGTTCGAAGTTCATTTAACTTTAATGGCGTTTCCCGATCAATTTGCACTAAAGAGGTGAAGGCCGAAAACGTGACATGGTCACTTTCATTCCAATCATGTTGAAAATACATCATACGACTCGATGCGGAATACATTTCATACAATCCATGTAGACTTCGAAACGGATATGTATGATCTTTGTTGGTCCATCAAAAGAAGCATTTGTCGAAAAAATCCATGTACGAATAGTGGGGTACATGGTTAATAACATCACCTTCCAAGCCATCCTTGGCGAGGATGCCGATTGGATGTACGTTGGAGGTGTGATATTTCCCGTGTAACTCGCGGCTCGTAAGGCGGAGGTTCTCCAGCTACGGGTGCAGTTGGAAATGGTAAGGTATCTTGTTGTCGTCCATTCTCCTGAAAGTAGCGAGATCCGCTCCATTGGCACTCACGGTATGCAATGCTTAGCGATATACGCTCCGTTGCCCTTCGGTATCATGACGGAACCCACCGGTAAAGGTATCTTTGCTTGGCCCTCGGAACTCACCGGGCACTGCTTATCCGGAGGTCGAATCCGAACATGATGTCACACTCGTTCAAGAAAGAGGCTGTGCGAAAGGTCGACGAAGTCGTGGTGATCTATATGTGGGGGTATGCGGTCACCCTGTTTGTAGATGTTGATAATGCAGCTATTGGGTATGCAATCTGCTGGCGGTACCCTCCATGTTATCGATCTTTTTACCATTCTCTCGATGACTAATGGCATCGGATCTACTTGCCCATGACGGAGTATCCCGGTGGGTTTCCCTTCTATCTTCGGCAAAGTTGTAGCGGCATCCGCATTGTATTGTGATTCTTCCTTTCCACGGCATCCATCTCCGGGGTTACGAGTATGTGTTTTCCCTCGGGCGGCACTGCTCGGCCCATTCTTTTCAAATCCGGATACAATCCACGATTTCTTCGTTGTTCATACTGCGAGAATACGTCGGTATGTAGCTCGAGGCCCTCTAGTATGTTGATCCTTCTTCCTTTAATTCTCTCGAAGTATTCGAAAGTTTTCTTTTCAACGTTGCATTCTCTCCGGCTCGTATTCGGAATGATGCTGCAGATGGCGAGGCCTTGTGACATATTGTGGGATATATGGTTCAATCCCTTCACGTTCCCACTGCACACCTCGGCTCCTCGGGGATGATGCACGTCGGGACATCCCCGGGGTTGCTTACTGCAACAAGGTCATGCATTATTGGTGGTTCTATCCGGTGGCGTGGTAGCCTTCTTTCTTCGATCTTACGGAGATTTCCACAGTTCTTTACGGTATCCTAGGAGCTGGCCTCCTTTCTTCGGGTTCTGGTGAACCGGTGTCCTTGAAATGTGTGTCTTGGCATTAGCGATTGTCTCGTCGCGGTCGGTCGCGGCTAGTTTTGTTAACATCTTACGGATACGGCGATTCTTATTTCTTCGTTGCGTGGGCGTGAGAGTAGCTCTCCGCACTTCTTGAATCTCTGTGGGCGCGGCGCGACAAGCACGCCCTCCATTTGTAGCGACTACGGACTTCATTTTCTTATCTTCTTCGGTGTTTGCTTTTCTTTTCTTGTTGTTGGATTGGTGGCTTGGGCCACCCACTTTCATCCTTGTACTGCCGGGTAGTTCTTCTCGGTTAGCGGGACCCGGTCACTTTCCTCGTCTTGTAGGCTGTCGAGTGCGAAATCCGAGTCGATCTCGATTATCGCTCCATCTTTCACCCTCTTTTCATCGAGTGCGAGGCTTACGCCATTCTTAAAGTTCGGGACCAACCGCCGGTTCGACATTTCCTGCGAAAAGACAAGGAAAAGGATCGGGGGCTGTACTTAAGAACAAGAACATTAAGAAAATGTTTATTAAAGACATTTTTTATATATTTCTTTTATATTTTAAAATTTAACGGGAATGAAGTAGGATAAGATCGGGGAAGAGATTTTGATTTGGAAAGGAAAACAAGGAAAACTTTATTATCATGATTTTATTTATTTTAACACATTTTATTATTTTTTGGGTTCGGACCCGATCATAAGTAATTACTTCGCCCGTGTTTCTTAGGGATGAAGAATTCATTCCTTCGAAACATCGGGTAGCGTAATACTTTTTCAAGTATCGTCCGTTGATCGGAAGCATATGTCGTTCTCCACAGCGATTCACTAGTTGGTAGGAACCTCCACGAGTATCTTGCTTCAACCACGAAACGGTCCTTCCCGAGTGGGTTCGAATTTTCCTCTTATCTTGCGGTGTGCGAGAATAGGTCTCTTGAGAACGAGAACTAAGTCACCGACTTTGAAGGTTCTTGGGCGGACCCGGTTTGTCATGGGCTTGAACCATCTTAGCTTGGTATAGTTCTAAATTCTGTTGCTGCTGCAAGTCTTTTCCCTTCGAAGCTTTCTAATTCTTCGAGTCGTAATCTGGCGTTTTCTTCGTCGTGATCTTGTTTGCAAGCTGCAATTACGAGTGAAGGAAGATTTGAACCTCTAAAGGTAACTACTTGCCTCGGACCCATACACTAGAGCGTAAGGTGTAGCTTGAGTAGGAGTTACGAAGGTTGTCCGGTAGGCCATAAGGCTTCTAACAATTTCTCGTGCCAATTTCTCTTATTATCGTCCGAGGTTTTCTTTAAGATTTGAACGAGAGTTTTATTAAAAGCCTCGGCGAGACCGTTTGCTCTTGGGTAGTAAATTGTTGAGTATCGCCGGTCGATTCCGTGTCTCACGACAAAATTGTTGATTTGTGTGCTTCGAATGCGGCCAGTTATACGAGATGATCTGCGCGGCACTCCGAAACGGTAGACAACTTGGTTCTTGAAAAGCGTAGCACGTGGTGTGCTTTCACTTCTCTAAGTGGAGCTGCCTTGCACTTGGAAAAGTAATCTGTAGCCGCAAGAATGAAGCGATGTCCTTTTGAAGATGGTGGTTCATCGGACCCACTATATACGTGCCCTGACATTCGAATGGCCACGACGCAATTGTCGGGTGCGGCACATTTGGAGGTTGGTGTAGAACCACTCCGTGCACTTGGCATTGGTGACGGCTCTTGGCGATTTTCATGCGGTCGGTCATCATCGAGGGCCGGTAGTACCCTAGTCTTTTAATTTTCATTTTCATCTTCGGACCGTGGTGAGCGCCACGGAGTCCTGAATGCACCTCTTTAACAATTTCACGGGCCTCGGACCCGCTTAGGCACCTTAGCCACATTTGATCGAAAAGACCTTACGTATAATGTGTTGTTTATTAATGCGTAGGACGAGTTCTTTTCTTGATACGATGGGCTAGCGACCTATCGTCACGGTAGCTTTCTTGTTTGCGGGTAGTCTATCGATAGGTATCGCCGATCTTCGTGTTTTACATCCTTCTTCATGCTGATTCTTTTTCTTTTTCGGTTTGTGTATTGTGTACATGTCGAGTCTGTGATAGGACTTGACGTCAGTGAGCGACACTTCCATTGATTCATCTTGCAAACGGGCGAATTCTTTTGCGAGACGGGCTAAAGCATCTTCTAAAGCATTCTCTTTTACGAGAATTTTGTAGATTGTCACATTTGGAATCTGTTCCAACAGTTGTATGGCATCTTTGGAAGTATTGTTCGAGTCTTGGTTTTAAAATTACTGTATTGTCCGGCGATACTGTTGAATGATTAGCTGTGAATCCCCGTAGATGTTGATGTACGTTATCCACATTTGAATAGTTAATTCCGGTCCGTTATGAGGGCTTCGTATTACGCTTCGTTGTTTGTACACGGTTACGTCGAGTGGTAGGAGTATCTTAACATCCCCGCTCCGGTGTTATAAAGATTAGCCGATTCCTGCCTTACCGGGCACTTATCACTTGCGATTCTTCGTCTTTGTGTCTTGAAGATGCTCCGTCGAAATATAATTCCCAACGTCGATCATCGGGGTCTTCTAGGTTCATTATTTGTTCATCGGCGAATCGTCATTGAGAGGAGATTCGGCCGGCAAAGGGTGTCTTTGCGGAAGTACTGCTAAGACTTGTCCCTTTACGGCACGCGAGAGGCACGAAAGTTATATCGAATTGCGATAATATCATTGACCATACGGCAAGTACTGTAGGAAAGTGTTGGACGAGTCATCGAGTATTGCAATGGATTAAACTTCGAGATCGGGTTGACCTTATGAGAAAGCATGTAGTGCACGAGCTTTTGAGCGGCGAAGATCGGGGCTAAACAATGCTTTTCGATTGCGGGATACCTTACTTCCGTCGGAAGTAAACGACGGCTTAAGTAGTAAAGAGCATTTTCTTTACCCTCATCATTGACACAGGCTAACGGGGCTCGAGAGAAGTCGTCTAAAGCCGCGGTGTAAAGTATCGGTGGTCTACACGAGGCCGAGGGCTGCTAAGACGGGAGGTGTCATTAAATATTGTTTAATGTCCTCGAAGGCCTTCGGCATTTCTCTTCCCGAATAAATTTGGCGTCCTTTTAGCCCAGTGCGAGAAAGGTGACACCTACACGACGGGTTTGAGATAAAGCGTCGAAGATATGCCGGCTTCCCTTGAAAAGATCGTAGTTGTTTTAAGGTTTTGGGAGGCGGCATTTCTAAGATAGCTTTAATCTTTTCGGGTCGATTTCGATTCCACGATGTCGGACAACGAATCCTAAGAATTTCCGGAGGTGACGCCGAAGGCGCATTTTAAGGGATTCATCTTAAGGTTAAATTGTCTTAATCGTTCGAAAACGATTCTCGAATCATACGGGTGGTTTTCCTTTACTTTGCTTTTGATGACCACATCGTCCACGTAGCATTCGACTTGATTGTGGATGAGATCATCAAAAATTCTTGTCATTGCTCTGCGGTAGGTTGCTCCTGCGTTCTTCGGTCCGAATGGCATTCTTGTGTAGCAAAATACTCCGATCGGCGTTACGAATGTTGTAAGCTTTTCATCTTACGGAGCCATTTTTATGCGGTTGTATCACTGAAGATCCATCCATGAATGAGAATATTTCATGTGTTGAAGCGATGTCGATCATTAATTGCGGGATCGGTAGAGGGAATTCATCCTTTGGACATGCCTTGTTTAAATCTGCGAAGTCCACACAAATTACGATCGACCATTCTTCTTTACGGTGGCACCACATTGGCTAGCCAAGTCGGGTATTGTTCTTCACGGACAAATTTAGCGTCTATTAGCTTTTTAACTTCGGTTATGACTTGTTGTTCGATTTCTAGACGCATTCTTCGAGGACCTTGTCGTTGGGACGAAGTAGGATCCACTCCTAGCTTATGAGCTGCGACCTCTGGAGCTAATCCTGGCATTTCATCGTAGTTCCGAAGCAAAACGAGTCTTTAAATTCCATTAATAATTTGATTATTTCTTCGGAGTCTTCTTTGTTGAGTAAGGAGCTAACAAAGGTAGGTCTAGGCTCTTCGTTAGTACCTAAGTTAACTTCAGTTAACTCATACATTGTGGATTTGATTTCTTCTTCGAATTCCGGTGGAGCGTCTCCAATTTGTAAATCTTCGAGTTCGTACTGTAGTTTCCATGCGAGTTTTCATTGGACTTGCAAGTGACAACCAAGCAAAATTCGGTATCGTCAGTCGACCCTGCGTGCCGAATCCGAGTCCATGCTTTGAATTGGGTGGACGATCGGAGTTATTCCATAATTTTTCAAAATGTTGTGATTGGCCTTTTGTCGATTGTCGAGGTAAGAAACCACGTTGAATTAAATTTTGAACACGGGGAGAGTACCACTCGAAAGGTAATTCCATTAATTCGATGAAGTGACATCTTCGAATTGTACATTATTTTCGAGTTTTGGAGGAAGAAGCACCACGGTAGAATTTGATTGGCCTTGCACGTCGTTACGTACCTCTTTGACCACCATACCCTCGATCTTATTAGAATGGATCGGGGTTAGGGTCATAGTATGTACGTAGTGGTTAATCTTCTCGTACATTGATTTATATTCTTCGTTCTTTTCATCTTCGAGGAGATCTTGAATTGCGGCTTCTTTCGACTTATTGCTGCTGCTTCTTGTTTGATTTCTTTTTCTTCTTGAGAACTATCTTCCCGATCGACATTGATGGCTGGTTTCCTCTGTCCAGTTGTCACTAGCGTCTCTACCACGACCTCGTCCCCGGCCTCGACCTCGGATGCGAGTTGTGGAGAAACCTTCACCATCTCGCCGTAAGGGAGTGGTGAGTGGCTGTTGGACTAGAACCTCGAGGTTCTTCGTTGTCTCGAACTTTCTTTGCTTCATTTGTTACGGTATCTGCGGAGAAGATCGTTTTCTTTGGCGGTGCATAATAAGCTGCATCTTCATGGATTCCGATCTCATGTACGGAGAATGGTTGCAAGTCGCCTTTGATGCCTTTGTTCCCCTCCATCGTAGTATTTGATGCAACGATGCGGAGATGATGGTACCATCCTGTTTTCATGTATCCATGGTCGGCCAGGTAGAGCGTTGAACGACGTTTACGAATCGATTATGTGAAATTTTGCGGTTGTCTTTGCTAAGTCACCGGTCTTCATCGGTAGCGTTATTGACCCGAGGGCTCTTTCTCCTTTACGGTTGAATCCTCTTAATAACATTTTGTCGGCCTCGAGCTCGCGAGCATCAATTTCCAAGTATGCTTAGTGTTCGAAGACTCATTATGTTGATTGATGCTCCTGGATCCACCAATACTGCGGAGAGCGTAAACTTCCCGATGTATGGCGAAATGTACGACGGTCGGTTGTGATGCTGCATCCCAAGTAGTAAGTCATTGTCCAGTGAAGGTAACGCCTCGTTGTTCCTTTAACGAGCAAACCTCATCTAAGGAATCTCCAGGCCATTTGAGCTAAGCAAATTTACGGATCAAGTAAGGCCTTGATCAGAGCTTCTCTCATCTCCTTTGATAAGATGAGAGCATCGTAAATGCTCAGTTTGGCCGGTAGTTTCCTAAGATGGGCTAGCACGTTGTAGTCCACTTTGTTCTCATGCGTCTCGGCTTCTTCTCGAACGGGTATTTCTTCTGTCAGGGGTTGGTTCTTCTTGAACAACCACTGCTTTCCTTTGTCTTTTGGACCCATTCTTGGAGGTAGAACTTTTCCACTTCTTAAGTTGACTTACGTAATTTCTTCGAATCTAGTGTTGAACTTGTCGGTGTCTCCTCCTGAATCGGAATGACGGGCTCTTACGGATTATCTTCGAAAATCCGAAGGCTCTAACTGTCGTATGCTGGAGCTCCTCGAAACTCGCGAGATAGATCCGTTGCTTGTTGAACTCTCGTAGCCTCCTTGATGGATGTCTTCTTCGTTATTTTGCTCGTCGAGATCGTGTATGATTTGAGAATTGTTGTTGGTATCGAAGTCGATGTCCGGATTGTCGCTAGTTACGTAATCGTTAGAAACGGTCAAACGTAGCCAACGCCATCACCCTTATCATTATATGATCCCACGAAGTGAGCGGATAATCATACAAAATCAGAGGTTCGAGGGATTTCTCCCCGAATCGGAAACGACTATCCTAGGATAAGCGGCCCCTAGTCTAGCCTTAGGAGTCTCGGTCCCCTCTTCTTCGTCGATTTTCTTCTTTTCTTCGATCGTCTCTGTTGAGGTGGTTCTTCTATCGCAAGTGATAGTACCGGCTTAACGGGTCTCGAACTACGAATTGAAGCTCGCACCGAAGCGGTTCGGATGTTTGTCTAAAATCTTCTTCGAAGACCTCGTCCGAGGCGGTAGTCCATCCATCGTCGATTGCATAGGGATCCATCGGAATGACGGGATCGGTTGAGATAACATTGACGGAACCTCCTTTCGGGGTTCCTTCATGTACTCCTTCGGGATTGTTATATTTCCTTTCCGAAGGTTGTCGTTGAGCCAACTTTTAAAGGTAATGCAATCTTCTATCTTGTGCCCGAGCATCCGGTGGTAGGGGCAAAAGTTGGGATCACCGTTCTTGTTGACTTCCTGCTGGTCTTTTAGGCTCTGGCGAGTTGGAAATGCAGAGTCTTCATTAGGCTACGGAACATTTTCGATCTTGCTTCATTTTTGAACGGATATTCTCTGCTCGAAGCTCCCTTAATGTACGTTGCGGACGAGGCGGTTGTTCATCTTGCGGAGACAGTGATATTTGGACAGGGGTTGCTTGGTAATTCTGTTGTAGTTCTTTGCGGCCGTTCGGTGGTATTTGCATCGGTTGCTTGCCTTTGTCAGCTGCTAGCGACGATCCGGATTTCTTTTCGAAGGTCTTCACCGAGCTTCGCTTGTCCGTCTTATCGGCGAAACTTAATTGCTTCGCCTCTTCTTGCAAGCTTCCGGCCTTGCTTAACAACTTCTCGAAAGTCTTAATAGTGAATCCTTTGAGGAGAAGTGCTATCGGGCCGTGAATGCTTTTAAGCGAGATGCTGTTGCATGTTGTTCTTGCGGTTGTGGTTCACACTTCATGCTTAAGTTTCTCCGTCGAAGTATGTAATCCACAAAGTTTCATTCGGCCTTTGTTTCTCTACCACTAAATCACCTATAGTGATGTGGTCTTGAGCTCCGACGAATCGCTTGATGAAGAGGCTCTCTAGCTGCGAGAATGTCTTCACTGAGACCATTGGGTAGTCTGCATACCGGTCGAAGGCGATTCCGACGGACTGCTTGACGGACTGTCGGAAGAGTAGCGCATCGCTCCCGCCGGCATTGCAACAAGCGGCACGAAAGTGTGCGACATCTTTGTCGGGGGTTCCGGTTCCATCGAATGTCTTGAACGAGAGGTGGTACGAAGCCTTTCGGGTATTGGACGGCGTCGAATTCTTGCGGTAAGTATGCCCGTCCGAATGGATGTCCCGTTCTTCGATTGTGCTTAAGGCTTCTCACTTTCTTTGTTCTACCGAGTTCTTGATATCCTTTTCGGGGATCATACTTTGTGTTGTATCCTTTTCGGTGGTCATCCCGATTGACGGATGTAATCTCCTTTCCTCGCGTCTACTGATGTGAATGACCTCCAGGGGTGTCTCTCTATGTGGTTGTACTTGACTGCGGAGAGTGGCCGGAGCTACGGCCATCTCTTCCATCCTTTTCGCCATTTGAGCGATCGTGTCGTCTTTCTCCGAAGTTTGTCTTCTCATCGGTTACGGCTCCTCTCTTTCTGCGAGTGCAGGGAGCACCTTGCGAGGCGATGAAGCTCGTGTCTCGACCATGTTGATTCTGCATATTCGTCGTCCATGAACTCCGATGAATCGATCTCATCTCCGAACTTTTCTTCTCTTTCTTTTGCCAACCGTCGGATATCAGTTCTCAACTTTTCCATGGCATCTTCTAGTGGAGCTTTCTGTGTGTCTTTGCGGTTGTCATGCGATAGTTGTGTTGACCTCACTTTTGATGAGGTCTTCCTTTTCTTCTT